>JAZHYW010045434.1:0-36143 GCA_037355805.1 Ixodes ricinus | reverse complement strand
CTTCGTTGGCTGCCGTTTTCCCATTGAAACTTTCAAATCACTTCCAATGGTTGAATAAAGATAGAGATTAGTTCTGAAACATTAACATCTCATCCGAACAGCTAGCACTACATATCAGCGGGAGAACAGCATTCAATAGCAGATAGTTCAGCTCTAAAAAACAAAAACACTGCAAAAAAAAATTTTTTTTTTTGGTGTATACATTACAATCAAACTGGCTAAAACAACTTCCAGTTATACATGTTTGTGGGGAAAACAAAATTCTTGATACAAATAATAATAAAAAAAAGTTTTGTATAAATCACGCGATATAAAACAGGTATTATTGAGCGGTAATGAATTCACCTAAACAGCTTTCTGTAAACCGTGAAACCCCGAGAGTGCCCCACCCCCTAAAGATGGCCCACCCCTATTTTTGGCTTTATTTGCTATATTTCTTTTTAAACACCGAAAGATATCCCACACTTAGTTATAGCAGTGTGGGGATCAATGATGGCCTGTAGGAGTAAATGCAGCTAGTTAGGCTATGGCAGGATATAAGCTTAAATTTTTCTGACTGGGAAGTAAAGTCATGCTTTAGCTTTGTTGCCTCTCGCCACCACTGACATGCTTGGAAGGGACACAATAACTTTTCTTAAAGTTAGCTCCTCTCCATGTTACCCAAAGCCCGATTTGCCTCTTGGCTGTTAGGTGGGCTATCCCTCGGGATTTTAGGGTAACTCCAAAATACCTCTACCCGTGAAAGTGCCTTAAACTGCAAGCACCTATTACAGACAACCTGCTTCAAACTTACCAACACATACACAAGCAAAAATTGTGAAAACAAGCAGGTCTATGTAATGCCACTCCTAACAACTACGATCAGGGCAGAAATCCCTGAGCACTTCCTCAGTTTGGACTTTGGCACGGCTCAGTGGCACAGTAACCGTGAGCAAACGAATAAAAACGCTACGAGTTTGTAAGATGGCACGCTGCATATTTTTTGCGACAACAGCTGCAGCAAGCTGTAACGCAGGCAGTTTTCCCAGCCTGCGTCCGTGTCTCGTGTTACTATAATGTGGGTTTCATTTCATTAGAGGCAGTATGTGGGTAGTCCAGGAACAAATTTTTAGATTACGAAGTGTTAAAATGCGTTACGTTTGATGTCACGCGGAAATCACGACACTGGAATGCTTGCAAGCCGTAGCCAAGCAGAACGTGAAATGATACACCAGCGAGACAAAACAAAATAGGCGAAAAGTCAGGTTCCTCGATTACGTTCCCTTAAATTTATACCAGCTACCAGGCCACGGGCAGCCTATGCGTTTCAGGAAATGGACCCGGTAAGGAATATTAGAGATTTACTTTCTTTTTTCCCCCATTTCCACTGTAAAACTACAAAAAGCGATGGAATAGGACGAGCATTGATTTGTAGCCAATGAAATCGAAATGCGACTAGGAGAAAAATAAAACGTCCAATTATAGCGCAGAAATACCCACCCGGACTCACGTCTACCGCCCCTTGGAGTTATTTCTGTGCAAAGGTGGCAGTTAAATTGGGAACTGTCGGAGGTTGTAAACAAGCCAATATTACAGCATACTTCTCCTAACTACTAGATCGTAATCCGGTAAGCTCGGGACTCTCAGTCAATCAGCTGATTTGCGAGTTCGGCAAGGTCGCCGACACACCGTGGCGTTGGGGAAAGCCGCTTTTTGTCACATGAATAACGTGGACACAAATGAAATCGGGCAGTCACCGAGGTCTGGTGCTGAGCGATTGATGCACGCAGTCTTCCGACATAAACACTGTTACATTTAAGCCTAAGTGCACCGCGAAAGCCGTTTAGCCCTCACAAGGAACTCACGTTCAGTGTCTCCATTTGCGGATTGCGACCAATGTCTCTTTCGTCCCGTGGTGACGGTGTTATGTCATGCTAAAACTAGCAACTTCACATCGTACAAAATTTCGAAACTTCATCTTCGCTGAAGCACTTCCGCATGGCGGAAGTCAATGATCCAAAAAATAAATACGTGCGTAAAGAACGCTCACACTCGCGCCACCTACAATGTCGAGACGCTTTTTCCGCGGTGTTCCAATGTCGTCTGCTACGGGTAGTTGCAGACAACATTGCCGCTAAATCTGCTATACGCAGTGGTTCTTATTTATCGTGAAGGTAGCATACGTTATACATATGTTATTATTATTGCATCATAAAACCCTTGCTGAGCAGTGAACCCACCTTTTCTCTCTAATAAACTCGTTTAGTGATGGGCGTCCAGCCAAGATGGCTATTTCTGCGGAATCATCTGTTCGAGTCATCAGCGTGTTTTATTTATTTCTAAAGGTCGGGAGCAGACAGCATTTTTTTCAACACTATACTCGCACTGAGGTTTGAGCCTAAGCTTCCACTAGTGGCTTTACTGTATATTCTTTTTAGTAATGAGCATTGCTTGAAGGGGCGGATAATTTTAGTAATTTATTTAGCTTCTGTTGAGCGGACAGCACGCGACAAATGTCTCACTTTTAAATCCTGAAAAGGAAGTAGCCGTCAGAAAAGCAGGCCAATGGATGATGATGATAAATGTTTATTGCCAGAAAGTTACACCGAGTCCTCTTGTCTTGACAAACGAGACAATAGTCTGGGAAAACGAATGGGGAAGCCTGGGACTACATAAAACAAGAGATATTTACAAAACTGAACCAAAGGAGATACCTAAACAAGACAAAAGTGATTAAGAGCGCTACCAGCCGCTGCATGACACTGAAGAGAATTCGCACACGGATATAAAAAAAGGCGCGAAACCGAGCATGCTCCCTGGTGAATTTCTTTTTGGCTTATCAGTTCATACTTCGCCACATTGCGCTCAAAAAAAAAAAAAAAGGAAGCATGGAGGGGCGATGCGATTTCTGCGGAAAGGCGAGGGGGACCATACAGACAATGTAGTAAGTACGCCCGCAGAACTGACCATTTCATGCCCCTAAAATAATATAACTAAAAGAAGAAGAAGTGTCTTCTAACATAGCATGTTCTTGATGTAAAAAAAAAAAAAAACGAGCTTGCAGCCTCTACTCATACATGCCTTGCAAGTGAGGTCACGCGCGGGAACATCTAGGGAAGGACGGGGCGTGGACTCGGCCTGCACCATACTGGTGGTTGACTTCACGCCGCGCGGATGCGCTTGCCAAGGCGTAGGATGCTGCTAACGGCCCGGACATGCGCTAACATGCACCATATTTTCAGCAAAGGTACCGTGAACTTAGAGAAAAACGTGCTGAGCACTACGATGATGACGTTTATCTAGTACGTGCGGAATTTTTCGGCAATGGTGCGATCGCGCTACGAGCAGAAAGTTTCGAAATGCCGCCGACGAAGTTTTGACGCGAAGGGATGCCGAGTCGCCAAAAAAAGAAAAAGCTTAATTGCGCGCTTCATAATTTGACGAGCGGCTCTAGGGGTCGCTTGTAGAAAAATTGTTACGATTTTGCGAAATACTGGTAAACAACGCAATGTTACCGTCATAACCCAACCCTGGAAACAAGAAAATCTCATTGACTCAGGGTTTATAATATGATATGTTCTCTCCACGGCTCGCATGCATACTTTTGCTCCTTGCCAAAGGATATCGTAACGCGGACGGCACGAACCGATGACCCGGCGGCGGCGGCATCGGCGAGCTTGCACACGAAGACCGCCACCGACCGATCGCACGTCGGGCAGCGCTTTCGCGGCGCGACACTGCGCCGGGTGCGCTCGAAAGCGTGAAAACGGCGTTATGCAACCAAGACCAAAGGCCACAATCACCACGAACGAGCAAAAGCCGATGCAAAAGGCGTGCGCGAGCGTAAACAACGGTAGAAAAGTGTCGTCATTCGCCGCTATGAAATGCGTCCCGCAACCTCGATAATCCGCAGCCGCTCGCACTTTCCCTGACTTGACGGCCACTCTGTGCTCGCAGGACATGCCGACGAAAACGATCGGACGATCATCGGGATGCAGGGTGAGTGCTGCAGCCGAGCGCGGCGCAGTTTACCATTGCCCTCGCTGCGGCAAGCCGTCGAGTCAACCACCAGCATGGTAGATACCGGTGTTCGACGTCATCATGTGACGTAAGGTGCAAGGCATGTATTGCTATATTACCCAAGCACTCAAGGAGAATGCAGGGATTGGTGTTCTACGCGCCGCACGTGCTGGCCTCAGCAGTGGTAGCTTTTTCTAAAGCAAATACCTAAAACAACTGGAATCTTGCCCGCGCGTTCCTCAACGCTTTATTTTGGTTATTTACTTCGAATATTTTATACGGGGAAGGGGTGCGCGTGTGGCGCGTGGAACCACCAATCCCTGCATTCTCCTTGATGCTTGGGTTATATAGCAAATGGTCTATTGTCATTTGTACACTGATGCTATCCAACATTTCAGATGATTTGTTTTCTTACCGTTCACTAAAATTAGTGCCAACCAAATTTCACAATATTTTTTTTTCTTTTTTGTAGTAGGAGGTTTTTGGAGATTTTTATGGGAGAAGACCCAGAAAAAGAGGGGGGTATTGAAAGAGAGAGAGAGAGAAGTGTTGAAAAGAAAGGAAGCCTGGAACTTATAAGGGGATATTAAAAGATTTTAGTAGTATGGCCTGCACGCGACACCATTCTAAAGTGCTGGTGGTTATTCCTAAAATGAGCTACGCTTACAGTGTCGGCACCAGCCCATAGAGGCCTACCGCAGCGCCGTGACCGGATTGTGTACTCGTCTGCTTGCGGGTCCCCCTGATTTGCAACAGATGGCGCTGCGGCGAGAGGAAAAAAATTGGAATTGGATTTGCATGGAACTTTATGGGAAAGTGCGCAAAATAAAACCGGGAGCACGACAGTCCTCCATTGAAAATCCACGAGAGACCATCTCCGCTCAGTTTAGCCGGTCGCCACCGGTCGCCCACCCGGAGTGAGAGTTCGCGTTGCTCCACATAGATGGCGCCACAGAAAAAGAGAAAACCGAGGGGGACACAATCCGGTCGCTCATTTAGCTCTCGTTTCCCACACCTGTCTATCTTACACCCTGGTCGGCACACTGTTCCCCGATATTGCTGTGAGCGCCGCCATTTTTGGTGCTTGTGCAAAGCAGACGCAACTGCCGATCGTCATGATTCAAATGTGCGACTTCCTCAGCATTAGATTTAGTGTTAGGAAGTCTCATGCATTGCTGCTCCGCTCTGTCGCGAACTGTTTAAACATTTGTGAAGAACGGAGAAGTGTTTCCTGGGATTTCAGGATGCTGATGCTGCTAGCCGGACACAAACAAATCCCAACGCAGACGACCAAACTTAGCAAGGTGATTGGCTGATCTGTCTCAGTTGCCATGAATAATCGCCATTGTGGTCCATTCAAATATTCGAAGCTTGGAAATTGTCGTTCTCAACTATAGTCGCGCCAAGATCGCCAGGGAGCATCATGGTTCTGAAAGCGTTCCTCGCCAGTACACGCGTCTTGAGCACTGTGCATGCAATCAACTAATAAATCATGCTTATCCACATCAGATCTCCGCAATGATATTGCTCTTCTTATTTTCAAGACAGGACAATTATTTTTCAATGCCTTCAAGCACCGACGCCGAAAGTGGTGGCGGTACGAACCTTGTTTCGCCGGTCTGTGGATAGCAAAATCCCGTATTCAAAAAAACGTCTCTATAAAGCTACCCGTCACAGCGAATTTAGATCGGCTCACCAAGAATAAAGAAGTCAAGAGGGAATTGCTCATTTCATGAACCGAAATGGCGCCCATACGGAGAGCTTGGCGCGCAGCTTTCCCGGGATTCAGATACTAAGTTATTCACTAGCCATTATAATAGAGGGCACTGTTTAGAGCGCGTATGCTTAGCACGAGCTCATATTAATAGGCTGCTAAGATAGACAGCCTTGATGGTGTAAAATGCACAATGCAAAAAAAAAAAAACTGTGGGAGCTCACCACCAGCACGCGCTCGGCAGTCGCGCACACGCTATGGCCGTCCATCGCATGCTCGCTTGAGAAACGCCACTTAGATTTGACTTAGATCGCGTGAAATCACTATAGGGAGTATTCACTGGACGCCATATTTGTGGGTGCTGTTTAGAGCGCATGCTCAGAACGAGCTCACATCAATAGGCTGCTAAGACCGGCACTCTTGATGGTGCGGAAGGCACGTTGCAAAATAACTGTGGAAGCTCGCCAGCAGCACGCGCTCAGCATTCGCGCACACAGCTATGTCCGCCAGTGAATACTCCCTATACTCTATTTCGCCTTATGATGTGCCGCAGGAAAGGCTACAAGTGCGAGCTCCTTGCTCTGGGGCAGATCTCGGCGTCACAAGCTCTCGCGCACTATGGGCGGCCGCCAACGCTATGAGCTCGCGCTTCTAGCCTTTGCTGCGCTACAACATAAGGTGAAACAGAGTATACAAAAAAGCCACCGCTCGTGGCAGACAAACCACCGAAGTAATGACGAAATGGATGCACCCCGGCTTTCATTTTCTGGAATAGTGTATCCTTGTAATTGCATTATTTTTGTTTGCCATAAATTCTAATGTAATATTGTTTCGAATTATTATTATTATAAAACTATTATTATAAAACTCGGAGAAAGAAAAGGACGACTACGGCGTGATATGGACGAAGTAGTTGTGACGGGATCTTTGGATGGGATTACGTTGAAGCTGCAGTATACGTCCACTACATAGATATATACGGTGATGCTGGCTTGGAATGTTATCACCGCAGATGCGTGTCAGTTGGAAATAAAATAGATTGCTGCCCGTCGCTCCCCGTCTCAGGAATACGTTACGAGCGTTTTATGGACGAGGTACGAGAAACCGAGCATGCGTATTTTTATGCCTATTCGGAGAGACGCGTTGTATGTCGCCAACGAGCTTCCTCGAAGTCGCCACTCCAGCAATACCTCACTGACAGAGTAAAGCCCCCCCCCCCCCCCCCCATTTTTTTCTACTACCAGTTGCGTGGTGTGGTTAGGCCACACCGCGCAACTGGTGGTAGAAATGTCGAGGAATGACACTTTCAAGTACTCATTTTTTTATCAGAACAATTCTAGACTGGAACAACCTCCCACAGAGCGTAGTTGATAGTGATATCGTTGATGGTTTTATGAATAATTTGCTTAACCTGTCGACGGAGTCTTAACATATTTGTATGCCGAGCTGTTATTTTGATAATAGCATTGAGTTGGTGCTGATGCCTTGTTTCTTAAATTATTAGTATTTTTATGTATGATTTGATGTATTGCTATTGCAGCAACTAGGAAGTTTTTTTTCCCCTAAGTGGTCTGCATATTGCTGTTTTTGCCTCGTGTTGTTAATGCTATGCTACTCTGTAACTGCTGTTGATTTTTGTGTCTGATTAAAGAGTGTATATTTGGTTATATGGATATTCTGTATGGTTTTGTTACCATCACTCCTGTAACGACCCGATTCCGGGTCAACAGTATTCAAAAAAATATTTATATATTTTTTTGGAAGTTGTAGATTCAGTTGTCTCGCTCTATGCGGCGCCCACTTCTTATTGGATGATTGAGAAAAATAGTGGGTAGACATCAATGCTATAGATGCCTTCAGGTCTACCCATTATTGTTTTTTCACTGCAACCCCTGTGCAAGAAGCAAACGACTTGCTTTCCGCATACCTTCGACGACGGAGGAATCTGCAACAGCCAACATGTCAGGTGTTGCTTATTAATGGCTGGTTAATACAGACTCCTTGCCACTAAAGTGGACGGTTATGCTTTGCAGACTCCCAAAGTGCTTTCTTGGACCAAATTAAATTTTCCTACGTCAAGCGGAAGGTGTTCCGCTTGCTGGAAGACTAGTGAAATGTGCTAGATGCTTATCTCTGTATGTTGCATCTGGCAAGTTTGCAGTAGCGTGGATGGGCCACGCAAACAAATCGTTTCGCGCCTGCTGATGCTTTTTTTGTGCGTGCCGGTTCTTCGCATGTCAAAGTGGCAGTGTTGGGAAGTACTTTAAGTACATTGTACATAAAGTACTACTCAAATAGGTTTAGAATACTTGTACATTTCTTGAAGTACATTCTCCGAGTATGTACTCTAAAAATGCTCTACTTAAATGTTGTTTTTTTTGGTACCATTTTTTTTAAAGTGTATCTGATGTGTGGGAACGACATCTGGGGGCTCGTGCTGCATCGTGTAGTTCACCTCTCTCTCTGTCTCTCTCTATATATAGGTGTCCCGAGTCACCAGGCTCGATCTACTAAGTGTCCCAAGGAGCGGCCAGGCTCTTTGAATCGACTGCAAAATTCGGTTTCTTAACCTATCGCGCTACGACTTTGTGCAGCGTTGCCCACAGATGGTGCATTTCTTTTTGTCAAATTTGCAAAGAGCAAACTTACCTGAGTAAAAAGTAGAGAGAAAAAGGCTTAGCTCCTATGGAAACGCAGCGAAGCCATCGGCTTTGCCAGACTCCAGCGCTCTAATTAGCCAAGGAAATGAGCGTCGCAAGTTACAAACAGCTCCGCGCAGGGCTCTCCAGAATCCACCTTCGTCTAAAACAGCATACCATACTGATTTGTTTACTTTCAGATTCTCCCGCATCACGCTCCCCGGCAATGCTTCTTTGTTCCTGCGCAAATTTTAAAGTGAGAGAGCGTTGCCACCCCATCTTGTTTTGCTGGGCGCCTTGAGAGTCGCGGAGTTCCCTTTGCCATATTTTGATTCCTACTTTTGTTAAAACGTAGCAGCAACTACGTACGTCTGCTTGACATACTTGATCACCTCTCCGGACATCTCACGAACCTTCCTCAGGAATTTTAGCTTCATGAGATCATTCAGGAGCAGATTCAACTCGCGAGCGGCACATCTGAATGATGTCATATATTGAAACTTGTAAATAACCATCTTACGTGCTTGCATGTATACTATACATTGTCAGAGATCAATGTAACTGTTTTTTTACTTAATGACTTTACAGATCTCTCCGCTTATATGTACACGACGCAGTGTGGCGGTTTATGCCTGTTTCGACTGATGGATGAAGACTGGCTGCGGCGTAGCCACGGCGAATTCTATTACTGCGTCTTCTCGAATGTTGCACCACCCGTCAGTAAGCAGCGATAGGCATGTAGCGCTGTTCAAGGTTTCCTCCGCGTGATCTTTAACCTGCTTAAAAACACATTTACGACGAAACCGTCCGATCCAATGTGCGAACTGCCGGAATGACCTTGGGGGGGGGGGGCGAGGGTTTTCGTAGCACCGGAGAGCGTTGAAAACCCTCGCCTCCGACCGTCGTATTGCCTGATCGGACGTCGGATCGGACGGTTTTGTCGTACATGTGTTTCGCGCTTTATACTCAGTACCAAGCAGAGGCTCACTCAGGAGATATCGGCTGTCGGTCGATACATCTTGAAGGCTGCAAGCCACTGCTAATTTTCAGGCAAAGAAAAAGGGAAGTTCGATTCATACATCGCTCTGTACCAAAGAAGCATCAATTTTGACTTATAATTCAGGTGTGATTCTATCAACCAACAAAGAAACACTCGTGCATCTTTTAGACGTCGCTGAGTCCCTGTGGCCATGCTTATGACTCACTTCTTTTTGGGTTCTGATCTAGTGGCTTTCAGACGACTTTGTTCCGTGTTCCTTAGCATAGATTTCCTTGACGTCTTGACGACACGTTTTGCAGTTCAGAGGATGCCGCGCAAGGCGCGTGGCATTCGGAAACCCGTGTGATATTTAGTATTTCACCGGGTTGCGTTTTTGTTGTCTAAAAAAAAAACTGAAACTACACAAAACAGAGACATCGTAATAAAAAAAAACGCTCCTAAAAATGTTGATTTTTTTTAAAGTTACTAAAAAACGTTTTTTAATTAATATTTCATTTTTAATGTTTCCTTAGGCCTTTACCGAGTAGTCCGACCACTCCACGATAATGTCTTCCTTAGTACAATAGAAACATTTGGTTTTGCTCAAGGGTGTGGAGAACCTTCGTACGGCTCCAAATAAAATAAAACCTCCTTCTTGAATCCAACATTTATAAGTAGGGTTCCGTGTTTTCGGGGTTTATTTTTCCCCCAGAGATTCAGTGTTTTTTTTTAAATCAATATTTTCGGTGCCAAACAAAAAATCGGCGTTTATCGGGGTTTATGTTGAATTTATCCTGGACACTTCTGTAATATTTGCAAACCCCAGGAAACGTCCGTCTAATACGAATACTTGTAAATCGTCTTTCTAGCGATTAGAGAAGGGGACGATATAAGCGAGGTGGTTCGCAGAGAAAAAAGAGCCACGAGGACAGTTCAGTGCTGGCCGTGTTCTTGGTCAGCGCAAAATGAAGCTGTAGTTATGAAGATTTGTTTCCCGTGGAGCGAGGGCTTTAATAATATTCAGAAACAGCTTCTAACAACCTACTGGAATCTGTGACGTCTTACAAATATCTTGGTGTTCACATTACTTCTAACGTCTCATGGAAATTACATACTGATCATATTATCGCTAACGCTAACTCTATGCTTGGATATCTGAAAAGAAACTTCTCTTTAGCCCCAATATCATTAAAACTGCTTCTGTACAAAACTCTGGTTCGATCAAAATTAGAGTACGCCTGCGTCAATCTGGGACCCCGGGCATACAACGCTTGTGACTAACGTTGAAGCTGTGCAAAATCGTGGAGTACGTTTTATCTATTCTAACTATCATCGCACCGCTAGTGTATCATCTATGAAAACCTCATTGTCCCTGCCTCTTCTTTCCTTACGGCGAAAAATATCTCGTCTATGCCTTTTCTACAAAATTTATCACTTCAACGCTTCACTAAAAGAATATCTCTTCACGCATTGATCATCGTTTCAAGGTCGGCATTCCTCACTGTGAGACATCAGCATACAACGACTCCTTCATACCAAGAACGTCTTCTGAGTGGAACCACCTTCAAGCGTCTTTAGCAGCTATCCCATCACTTGATTTATTTAAAGAAGCGCTTACTAATCACTTTAGTTAATATTTTGTCGAATTGATTGTGTTTTAATCACTGCCTATTACGTTTGTATTTTCTTTTAAGTGAATTCTTATATGCCCCCCCCCCCCCCCCCCCTGTAATGCCCTATGGGCCCTGAGGGTATTGTATAATAAATAAATAAATAAATAAATAAATAAATAAATGCGTTTTTTTTTTCTTTTCGGTTTTCTCAGTTTTTGGATAACACCGACTCGGGGGTTAATTTATGCGGATTATCGGTATACAAGCAAGGATTATCGGTATACAACCAAGACACGAAACCCTATTTATAAGTAACCTACTCATCGCGAATAGTTTCATTCAGCCAAGGCTGGGTATTAGTGCTATAAGCTTCTCAAGCATATAGTTAGCTTTTTTACCCCCATGGATTGACTTGTCACACCTCAAAACTTATCTTGCGTCCTGGCATCTGGTTGATGATGCACTGACTCGCAACTGGATATGATGAATGACATCGAAACAGAATATATGCCTCAAAAATGAGAAGGTAAGATCTCCAACGATGTGGTCTGCATCTACCCACAGTCTCTGGTGTTCGAGCGCCGGACGTCGACGTTGGAACGAACTCATATCTCCTGCTGCACTTGGCATGGAAGCTACAGTCAGTCAGGTTGAGTAAAGTGGAAGCTCCTCCCACCTTTTTCCACTTTAGCAGAAGCGAACGCAGGAGATGTATCGCCTTGATTATAATGCGATTAAATGCAAAGGTGCAAGCGAGCTGGACAAGAATGACGAAAATAATCCCTGGAGAAGGGGAACAAGGGGGACAAAGGACAAACACAAATCTCCAAACACAGCTAATAGCGAGTTCGTTTCACGGCACTCGTGCCCACGCGTGCCCACTCGCAGCGTGGAGCGGGTTCGTTTCGGCCGGCACTCCACGAGTGGTCGCACTCTCCGAGTTCGTTTCATCGCTGACACTGCACGCGTGCATGCACTCGCTGCACCGAGAAAATCGAGAGTGCGCCAAAATGCAATCCCGTCATGCCTCGCTCCGGCGAGGCCGGCGGGGAGCGGGAGCAGACGACGAAAGTTCGTCTGCTAGATGTGTCGCGGAACCCAAAGGGAAAAAAGTAGATTTTCTGATAGAAATCGCGTCCCGCGGGCAACGGAATCAAACGCGAGCTTGAATTGTGAGCGTCTGCTATTTCATGAAGGAAGCAATTGACAAACCGTGCTTTATTTGGAGGTTTTAAGTTGCTCTGTTGCCGTACAAACGCTGAAATATACCAGTGTGTAAAGAAATGCTCAGAACAAACGCATCAGCGGCCCCCGAGATGTTTATTACCATCCGTGTGCAGGTTAAAAATTGAACATTTGTCTACAAAACTCCCCAGCAGAAATCTCTGACTGCCCAATAAGCATCAGAGAAAGCTAAACATGGTGACTTTACCCGGGGCTTGGTCAACATCATCATGTTTAACATTTACCTACGTGAGCTAACTTGCCCCGTCGTATTTTGTTCGAGAAAGCTCTCGTTCTCGACGCCCTCACCAAGGCTAATATCTGATCCACCTGTAATGACGATCGAAATCGAAAGTCCCACGAAAAGTTTTGCTGGATATTCCAACAGACTAGTTTTAAGCCGTACCTTTTCAGTGGTTCACGCATAATACCATGCTCAAACGGATCAAGCTTCTGCTCGGACAGCATCATCAGTTTTGTTCAGTGTAAACGGTTATAAGAATTGAAAGGTCGCAACCAGCTGCTTTGTAGACAGCTGGTTGCGGAAATTTACGCCGTCTGTAACTATCTCTACGACAGCCGAGTTGCTTGAAGTCATCGCAACTATAAACTACAGGTTGCAGCGACCAACGTTTGTAGATAAACGTTGGTAGCGACTGCACTCTCACATTCTCACCCATCACTCCGAACAGAAAGGCGCTAGTTTCGGTTTGAGGTCGGTACCTTTTCTACAACATAGATGGCGGCAGCATCAGTCTTCTGCACTCGGTGCATCTGGCGAGTTCGTTTGAGTCCAGTTCTCCGTGCAACACTCTGCGAGTGCGATGCATTCTGGGAGAGAACTCGAACGGTGCCAGTGCGTGTGAAACGAACCTATTATAAGTGACTGGTGTGCGACCGAAAAATCCGCCTGACGTCTAACCCTGGTTAGCTCAGTTGGTAGAGCGCTTCCACTGGAACTGAGAGGTCCCTGGTCCGATACCAGGACCAAACAGATTTTTCTCAGTCGCGCACCAGTCGCCTAGTTGTGTTTGGAGATTTGTGTTTGTTCTTTGTCCCCTTGTTCCGATTATTTTCGTCATGTATTTTCGCCTCCTCTCCAGGGTTCGCTCGCGGCTCATCTGGAATAAATGAATCGGAATGTGTTCCTCTTTCCACGCGTGAAATTACTTAGGATGGTACGAAATAAGTATTGTGTTCTATCGGTGCTTCCTCAAGATTCGCGAGAATACAATTTCAGGGGTTTTCCCGAGACTTTGAATGCTCCGAACGCTTTTCCGTCCACCGAGACGAGAGGAAGAGTTGGTTTTGACTCTGCATCTTCAAATCAGCAATAATATACACTGCGGTAGAAATACGAGGTTTCTTTTAAGCACTAAGAAGCCCATGTTATATTTTGATACAATAAAATTTTAGGAAGCGGGCCTTTATCTGCACAGCAGCCTCCTTCAGGAAAAGTAGGTGGAATGACAAATACATTCTTAGTATTGGCTTATAGCCACTATCAGCGAAAACACTAGCCGTGGTAACGAGTCACCTTCATCATGACATCATCACCTGAAACATCTGAAGCAACAAAACGAGGGCGAAACGCTCTCTTCATGTTATTTAAGACTTATATTGCGCAACGCACAAAGCAAGGCCGCAGTAAATACTAATGCTTTCGCTGATTTCTCACCTCAAGCTAAATAAAATTCGCAAACGCTCGATTTATTTTTTATTTTTTTACCTTTTCATTAATTTATTCATTCAGTCATGCATGCATTCATTTTTTTTTCGTGCTGACGAATAGCTAACGCCTGAATAATTATGAACAGACACATTTTGGGTTGTCTATGATAGTCGTCATATACAAAACGTATGGGTAACGAAAATGGCAAAAAAAAAAATCTATTTAACAGAGAAAGGAGCAATAACGCTAACTAACGAGCAAGAAATACAAGTACGAAGGCTAATAGTACAAAACATTCGCGGCATATTTTTAAAAGTTAACAACTAACATATGTTTAGGACACAGAAAAAATAGCTAAATATTAGTCAAAAAACGCTCGAACATTTGAATGTTGGAGTTGAAGATCTCAATGTTGGTTGTGCGGAAACGTTATGAAAATGTTGTATGCGGTTCATGGGACTGGTTAGATTAATCTTTCCAACTGAGAAAGTGGGAGTAACCCTCAATATTATTACCATCGGTACATATTTGTAGCTCGATGGTTTGTGCACCAAAGAGGAGACCGGCATGGTTGTTTTTGGGCACGTAAAAAAATAAAAAATAGAGAGAGGTCAAAAGTTGATGTGAGGTTCGGACAGTCAACTAAACTGTGCAAGCATTTATGTAAAAGTAAGATCGCGCTCTAGTCTCCTAGTGTTTAGTGCCAGACAACAGTATCGTCGCAAAAATCTCGCATGATCGGAATAAAAATGTGATCAATGTGACGCTTGTAAACAATCTGAAAAAAAAAATGTTTTCGTACTTTTTTGTTTTTGCTTGGTTCGTAGAAGCAATACAATTCCAAACGACGGAATTAAGCTCAATTTTAGTATGTATTAAAAAAAAGAAATAAATTGAATGTACAAATTGACGAGGAAAATTCTCGCGAAATTCTAGAAGTGATGTCTAACATCCAAGAGGCAGCATTCGTAATCATTAGAAACTTGCTTACTGAAAGACAAAGTTGAGTCATTAAATATACTCCTAGATTTCTAGTACAATCAACCTTACGCAGAGGTAAATTGTTAAGAAAATAACAATACCGGAATTTGCAATTTTTTTAGAAAAATACAAAACTGTCGTTTAATTAGTATTTAGTGTTAACGGATCACAGTCGCAGCAGTGATTCAGCGCGTTAATATTATTCATATGGTACTACACAGTCATGGGTCGAAGAAACCTGCCGAAACAGCTTAATGCCATCAGCGCATATTGCAAGATATTTGAATGGCGGACACAGGAACTTAGATCATTTATGAATACATTGAACAGAATTGGCCCCAGTATAGACCCCTGCGGCACACCCAAGTATGATAGATACGGTCTGGAATAAGGTCCCAATATTCGAACAAAATGTTATTTTTGACAAAAAAAATATTAAATAATAAACAAAGCTAGTCATTCATTTCCTATGACCTTATTTTCTGTACAAGAATTGAATAATTAACCAAGTGAAAAGTTTTCGACAGATAAAGGTACATGGTGTCTATCTGCCCGCGCTCATTGGCAAGCGCCGACACAAAGTTTAAAAATGACACAGATTGATTTATACAGATTTACCAGTAAAAAAAAAAACCATGTTGGGAAATGCTAATTATTTTTGTTTAAGAACTGCGACAAATGGCCAAACTAGACAATTTCATTTACTTTAGCAAGCGCGCAAAGCAAGGACACCGGCCTTTAATTTATTACATAATCGGTCCTGACATCTTTCTGAATAAGCACGATAACAGAAGTTTTCCAAAGCTGAAGAAAAGTGAAACTTGACAGAGGCAACTTAAAAATGTGCGTAAGACGTATCAGTAGAAAAATTGAGGAGCAGTCTTTTACATGAAAACTTGGAATTCCATCAAATATGATTGGTAGCTTGGGCTTTAGTTTTTTTATTGCAAGTTCATTTTCGGCGTTCTGAAATGATGCCATAAAAAGAAAATCACTAGAATAGCAACTGCCATCAGGCGTGCGTGAAGCAACTTGATTTATTGAGTAAACGGATTGAAGATAATTCGCAAACGCGTTTGAAACACATGCAGCTGCACTCAGCACTTTACCAGATGCGTCACATATAGGCTTATACAAAAGGAAGGCGTGGTCATGCGATCACCGACATATACTGCCAGAAATAACTCGCGTCGCGGTTTAGGCTACGTTAAACTTACTCGCGATAAGGGTTCTTTTTGTCTCGCTTGATCATACATTTAGCTAATACTCGCGATTCTGAAAGTTTGTTGTACCAATACTGCGTTCTCGTAATCTTGTATTTTCTATGATAGAGCAATTGTTTTTTTCTAAGCGCACACCTAAGTTTGTGTAAAGACCAGTGGGGATAGCGGTATAAGTGACGACACTTCTTTGGAACGAAACATTTAAGTGCGCTCTTAATGCACTAAGTTAATAATTGAACGGTATAATTCACGTCAGTTATGGTATATACTGGTGTCCAATCAAAACTCTGCAGAAATTTAGAAAAGCTAAGATAGTTGCCTTTATTAAAAACGAACGAGTCATAGCTCATAATATCTGTGTTCTTATATAACACTTTTAACAAAAAAAAATAGAAACGAGCCCCCCCTTCCCCCCCCCCTTTCCAACCAGGCGAAACTAGAAGGTTAAAAACTTGAACGGAGGTTTCCACTTGCGAGATCCAACACATTCATCGCAGGGTTCCGAAAACCATTTAACTGCTTCAATCCCATAAAGATCATAGAATTGAGTAAAGCAGTCGGCTTAGACGTGGCACGACCGGGAGATGATGAAGGCTGTTCTAGATCCCAGTTTATGTCGGAGACATCAAAATCTCAAAGAATAAAAACACGATAATTGTCTACATCTATTTTGTTCCAAAGCAATTTCACTTGTTCAGGAAAGCCGTTGACCTCGAGGCCTAGTGGTTAGCAAAACGCGCCAATCAACAAGCTGCAGTCATCAAAACGAAGTATTTACACCCAGACAGATTCGTCGGCTGAATTCGAGGTCAAATCGGCGGACAGCCCGCAGATGTTTCTGACAACAATAAATATACCCCCTCCAGAGTTCACGGACATGCTTTCGTATCGTCGGTTCCTACGAAATACAGTGTATGCTAAAGAGACGTAGTCAGATCACGCAGAAGAGCAGTTCAACCATGTTTCTCTTAATGAAATTATGTCACAGTCACCAACAGCACATTGCTAAAACATGTGTTGGCCTTTGTACGTTGTCTACTTTGATAAAATACAAAACAGCTATGAAAAAATTACAGGAAGATCCATTTGGGGATTCTTAGGAATGCGCTATCATGACTCTTGGAAGCGCCATACCTTCCCCTTTAGAAAACGCTAACGCTGACCCCTTCACTTTTTTTTTTGCTTTCTTTGGCTTTCTTTTGCTATACCTATATTTTTTGCTGTCTCTTTTTGGCCTCATTACGGGGTCAGTGTTAGCGTTTCCCATAGGGGGACGTATGTGGCATGTCCTAAGGGCCATGTTAACGGATTCTCTAACAATCGACCAATGCATCTTCCTGTAACTATTTTTCACACCTTTTCTGTACTCTGCCTGTAAGAATACGTCCAAACCCTTGAATACGAGCATTCATATCACTAGTGGAAAGAACCACACCCATAGCATTCGTGGAAGGATCCATATCCAAAACACTCTTGGAGGGAACCGCGTCCACACGAACTCAACTCTCCTACGTCACGCCGCGGTGGTGGCGCGTCGGACGCACTTCCGGTCTGGGGCGGTGGGCAGAAGTCGCCGTGCGAGACATGCATTCCGGTGTTCCTTTGCAAGAAACCAGACAAAAAACTTGCATTCTCGTCAAAATGCTGCGACGGGGGCTGTACCAAGAGAGTCTGGAAAGGTTTGAAGATCAGTTATCATGTGTTTCTGCCCCTCCGTTCGTCCGAGAACGTGGATAGTAGCCGTGAAAAGGGCAAACCAGACGCTGTCGAACTACGATTGCTTGCGCGGGTAACACTTTGTGGTCGCCGGATGTATTTGGTTTGTTCCAACACGAATGAGAGAAAACCGCCAAGTTGTCCGGGCCACCCACGGGTTCAGTGCGTCTTTAAATTCACACGGCCGCCTGATCGCTCGAACTTTCGTCTGCTCTTTCAAACTTGTCTGCTTTTTGTCGTCTGCTTGTTCAAACAAAAGCGGCCCGTAGACCAAACTTTGACCCGGTGATTGCAATAAGAAGTAATTGCAGTCCTCGAAAGACTTAAGTAGGCTCGTTGTAAACACTAGATACAAGATGTTGATCATTGGTACCAGTGGCCATCACCGACTTGTTACGCTTGGTCTGTTTCCCCTTCCGATCTTCAGTATCGACGTCGATCATCGCCGCTACCTTCTACACTTTTGCAGCACGAGCGACGTCGACCGAAAATAGCTAGAATAATCTCATCATGGTTTTGGCGTCCATTCTGCGGTGTTCATGCGAATGAATCGCCGCACATCAAATTGTTTACGCAAAGTTTAGCGGCGTAACGAGCCTTGATAATTTGGCTCAGGTGGTTAAAGTGGTAAGACATCGCTATGAGGACGTAGAATCGACAATTCCAACGCGAAAAGAGACAGACGCCGACAACGTGACATTCCAATGGTTTGTTGACGCGGGACGCGGTGCTTCTTGCCCGTACTCCATTGCGCATGCGTTCGAACTGTCGTCTGCTCTTTCAAACTTGTCTGCTTTTTGTCGTCAGCTCGTTCAAACGAACAGCGGCCCGTAAACCAAACGTTGACCCGGTAATTGCGATAAGAACTAAGTGCAGGCCTCAAAACACTTTTGAAGGTTGGTTCGGGTAAGTAGGCTAAGTGTAAACAGTGGATACAAGAAGATGTTGATCATTGTTACCAGTGGCCATCACCGACTTGTAATGCCCGATTCTACTTGCGGTTTTCAGTATCGACGTCCACCATCTCTGCTACGGTCCACGCTTTTGCAGCCCGAACGACGTCGCGACTGAAAATAGCGAGCAGAATCTCATCGCGGGAGTCAGGTTTTAGCGCCCACTCTGCGGCGTCCACGTGAAATGAATCGCCGCACGTTACACTTTTCACGCAAAGTTTTGCCTCGTTAATTTTGCTGAAGCCGCTCAAGTAGTCAGACATAGTTAGGAGGACGTAGAATCAACAATTTTAACGCGAAAAAGAGCACGGGGACTCCCATTGACGCCGACAACAACGCAATTCAATGGTTTGTTTATGGGCGACGGCGGGCTTCTTGCCCACCATCCACCGCGCATGCGCGGCGCCGGTGGCGTCCGCTAGGGGCGCTCCGGTTTGTTTGTAAACATGAGTTGGTGTCCGCAACTACGGAAACCCAGAGCGAAAACAACCGCCGACGGCAGAGCGAAACGAGCACGCCCGCATTCCAGCGTCGGGCGCAACACGAACAGCCAAGGCCTGGTTCACACTACGGAAACCGCAGACGCCGAAGAACAACCGCCGACGGCAGAGCGGAAACTGACGCACGGCGGCCGCATTCTGCAGCTGCGCCCGCGGTTCGCAACACGAAAACAAAGCCTAACAAAGCCGTAGTGCTGAATGAGATGGCGTCATCAGAGAAGGCCAGCGCTGAATACAGATCGGCACGACGATTGCGTCAACGTTCGGCTCAAACTTGACTCGAAGCCGGAGCACTGACGCAGCACTCGTTTCTAGTCTGTGTACAGCGTTGGCCTTCTTTGATGATGCCATCTCATTCAGCACTAATAAAAAATAAAAAAATACCGTTTTGCTATTTATGCGTTGCGCGGTGCCTCCAGCTCTCTGGCTGCGCGCCAGCTGTGCGCGCAGCTAGAGAGGAGGAGGAGGACACAAACGAAAGGGCTCGTTTCGACGAAAACTCGGCGGCGTCTGTCAATTTGTCAGCGCCGGGGAGAGAGAGAGAGAGGTTGACGCGTGCTGACGTCACAGCTTCGGACTAATGGGAGCGTCGCACGTGCCACCCTCTCCCGCTCCTTCTCCTTCTCTTCCGGCGCTGACAAACGAAAGACACCACCCGGTTTTCGTCAGAACGAACGTTCTAATACCAAAGCATAAAAAAAAGAAGAAGGTTAGGTCGGAGTCACAATAAAAGTGTCTTCATCAACTCGTAAGCGTCGCAAAAATCGCCTGAAAGGCGATCCCATAAGCCAGACGTCATCAGAATGATTCTGTTCAAAATCTTCGTTTATGAAAATGTGAAACAGTGAGTAACTTTCGTGCTTCACTTTCAATTTAATACACGCAAAATAAGTTAACTTTTAAAATGGGAGCAAGCACTTCCTCAACATCACCACATGTGGAGGTCGGGTGCAGGCATGAGACGAAAAGCGCTTTACGACTTGACCATCTTCTTCTGTTGAGCAAGCATGTAACCTTTACCATATCTTGCTGCATTACTCTCGTTTTTTGAGATCCACGGTTAACGGTTGGCTGAAGCGAGTTCGATCGGGCGGGAGTGCACCGGGTCAATGTTACGTCCGCTTGTGCTTCTTGATGTGCCATGAGCGCCCTGCAGAACAGCACGGTTCGTAGAATGCATTCCGGCAATTGCAGAGGAGCTCGCGGAATGACGGGCCTGTGTACGTAACCCCATGCCTGTACTGGCGCCTGCTTGACGTCCAGGACATCATGCCACGATGCAATTCCGTGTTCCTGGCGAGGTGAATTTGCAGGGACGCGTTATCCGCCCTGAGAGACATAACTTCTTTCATGAGAGCGTCAATCTTTTCACACAAAGTCGTGACTAACTTGCTGGTACAATCACAAGCGCCACATTTTTAAATCAGCGGATCAGTTTGAACTTCGCCGTCACGCAGAGGGGAAAATTTTTGGCGTAATCTTCCGCGTGTTCAGCATGAACGGCGACATGGTGAGCGCCGTTGTGTCGCGTGCTATTTCGACAGTTGTAGTACGTACTTGAGCCGTTTGCCATGAAGAACCCGTAGACATTTCCCACGACGTCCATGCACTTTCAGTGAAACCGGGTATCGCAAGGCACAGAGCAACATCGGTGCCGTCCGAAGAAAGGCTCTGGAGCAGCTGCCGCACACGTCCTCGCTGCTTCCCATTCGGTTTTCTTCGGTTTAAAACAAACTCATTCGACATCAAAAAAAAAAAAAAATTGCCCTTGCTTTATTTTTTAAATAAAAAATTATAATGATCGATGGGAAATTAACGAATGTAACTCTCTCTCATGTAAAATGATCACCCTTCCGTCGTTTGACAGCATCGTTGATGCGATTACTTCTGTCGAGAGAGTTCTCGTGAGTAGACATGCTAAAAAAATTACACCATCTACCGAGGGGAACCATGGGGTGATGCGGAGCATCATGTTGGTTCCGAGGAAAGAATCAGTTGCGTGCTGACATCGAGAGATGGCGCCACCGACTGCCCTAGCGTTACCCCCTACGCGAGCCTTCGTCGCGGCTCGCGGCAGAGAAACTTAAAACGCTCGCCGCTCGCCGTTTATTTTTTTTTCACACTTGAAGGAGAGGAGACTAGAGCAGGAGAGTTGCGCGTGCGCGCGCGGTGTGAGTACAAGCGAACGCACGCGCAGTGCACGCAGCTGGTAGAGAGAGAGAGCGGAGAGAGTAACGCGCAGCTGTTGGAGAGAGGGAAAAAGGAGAGTTGCGCATGCGTAGTGTGAGTGCGGACTCCGACGCCGCGGGACATAGACCCGAGCAAGAGATGCTCCGCATCTAAAACAACTCGTTTCTTTGCAACCATACCTGCTATGCCCCACGTTTGTGAGCCGGATTACTTTCATCTAAAATCTCTCTCTCTCTCTCTCTCTCTCTCTCGCTCTCTCTCTATATATATATGGGTGGTTTCATCTCAAATCGTGCAGGCAAAAAGGGTCGAATATTCAATTTCGCTGAAAAAAATATATGTTATGGCGTCGTCTTTAAAAACGCAGCAGCCACAAACGGCAAGTCCGTCGGATTTTTTGTTCTCGACTTACGAATTTTAAAAGAGGCCGCGGCGGAAAGCAGTGTTTTTCACATCCGTCGTGGGTCGGATGTTTCGCTCGATCTCCCGTCGTGGATTTTCAGTCCACATTATATTAACTTTTTTCAAGCACTCTGTGAGCACAGATAAAAGGCTCTAATACCATAAAATAATTTTAGGCGTTTTGTTTTTTTTCTGTAAAAATGTCGAAAACGCCCCCTCGGTCAATTGTTGACGAACTTTGATAATTAAATACTGGCGATCTACTTGGGTAACATCAATATTTTTTATGTCTATGGAGAGCCCGAAACACGCTCTTTATAGATATTATAAAATGATTTACCTGTATTAAATAGCCTTTGTGGGACGTTTACGTTAATGTTATGCGAAAACCAAAAAGTACCAATTTTAAGATCGATTTTCTGAAAAAAACTTATTATTATATTTTTTTTTGTTAAAATGTAGATATGATAGTTGTCTACTCGAAAAGCAAGTCGAGAAAGTGTATATTTTGTTTGTATGTTTTATATCTAAGCATCAATATCGTACAAAAACGTGTTTTTACGGCTTGAAACGGACTTGCGAATTGCGCGTCTTCGCAAACTTGGAAATATTTTTGACTTTTTCAACGCACCCACATAAAAATGAAATACAGTAGTTCCACCCTGTTATATTTATTGATCATTTAAATTTTATTATAGGCGGCAAGCTACATTGGAGCAGTTCAAAAGAGAAAGCAACACTTCTTAACAGACCAGCAGGCGTCGTAAATTTTAATGTATAGAAATCGGCAGACGTCCTTTTGATTCGGGGCCTTCATTGGCCTATATGAACGTCCCGCCCTTTCGGAACCAGCAGATGACCACGACCTTTCGCGCTCGTTGTGTTAGATAGGACGGTCCGTGACAGTAAAGCGAGCAGCGCACCCTGTGTCACGAGGAGGGAAATGGTACGAATGTGTCGTTGACGCGGCGAACAGTGACGGCCACCCAGGAGTAGTCAGTCAGTCAGAGTATTGCAGAAGGAAAAGCAAAGTAATTGTTGCCCGGGAGGATGAGAACACCATGGCCTTACAATATCGACGGTCAACAACAGTTGTGCCTGCCAAAACAACGCCGCGTGCGAGCTAAAACCGGCGGCGCGGGACGAAAATCGCGGATGCACACGAAGATGGGCCGGTTTCGTTAGGGATGTGGGAAAATTTTGAAACCAGCCATCCGTGCACGCATGAAACGATACCGCGTATTTGCCCAAGCTTCGAACGCCCTATCCTACAAACGGCCGTGCTCTGCAAAGTGGTTGTCCTGTGCTTGTCCTCCGTGTTTTATTCTTTCAATTTTATGTACTCTATCTCCCTCCGCGGAAATCCGATAGCACCGAAGGGCTATCTCTTTTGGAAACAGCAAAGCCCGGAGACCAGCATCAAAAACGAGCGTGTTGGTAAATATACTTGTGTCTATTCTGCCCGGAGACTTGCTGGGTCGAAGTCAGCCTCCTTGGCAACTATAACCGTTTGTGAAGAGTGGTCTTCTCCCGAGATGAAAAGTTAGCGCCGGCTGACGTGTTTTTCTTTGAAAAAGGGAAGGGTTAAAGAAAAAGTTTGAGTAACTGCATGCAGTAAATACCTCGAAAGCTCCTCTCCCGATAAGAAGCTCGAGGCATGTTACGTCTCGGTTACCTTCTCGCGCACCGCTGCTCGAAACTATTCTTCACTTTGTTCCGCACAGCCACGACGGATGTGCGGGAACAGAGTGAAGAATAGATTCGAGCATCATCTGGACGCCATCATCCTGCCAGGCTTCAGTGTCATGGGACTGGACTCGGCGTCGGTCAGTTAAGACTTTTTTAATTTGATTTCGTGTGTGTTTCTTCGTTCCGCTGAACTTTGTTTCTCGGGTGCGGTTCTGCTGAACTTTTTTTTAATGTTTCGTTACTAACTGTTTGTTAGCATTGTTTACTTGTTGGGTTTATTTCTTTCAGGGCGTAGCGGCCTGACGGTGCTGTAGAGAGCGTGTTCGCACGCATTTGGTTGTGTCCCGTTTAGGGAATGCCCGGAGGAGTTGGTTTTTGTTCTTGCCGTGTGCGGCTGAGTTTTTCTGTCTTAATTAACTTTTTTTTCCTTTACGTGTCGTTGACTTCTTTGTCTGACCAGGCGTGGACCTATCGCCTTGCCACGTCTCGAACCTAAATCTTTTATTTTTTTACCGCAATTTTCGTTAAGATCGGAGTTGGGTAATTTGATTCTTATTTATTTATTTTTATTCCCTACCCTTCTTTGTGACAATCTCTCCGTGTGTTTCGGATCGTTTTTGTGTCATCACTTTTGTGTATTACGGAAGTGAAAGGATATTCCCTGGTGATCTGTGCGATGTGCGGTGAACAAACCCTAGCGTTTGGTTTCGGAAAGAATTGTATATAATAGATCAATGACGTGGTGACTTTTCATGTCTTAGTAATATGACAGCTAATAGCTAGTCATGCTAGTTGACAGTGAAAATTTTATCAATCGAAAACATACAACGTCTGTGCAGTGGCGTCACGAGGGTCAGCGGCACCCCGGGGCGGTAGCCCGCCGCGACCCCCCCCCCCCCGCTCTCGCGTGGCCCACCGCGACTCTCCCCCCCCCCCCCCGCTCTCCGTGGCCCGCCGCGACACCCCCCGAGCCCCGCACCCGGGGCGGTCCGCCCCCCCCGCCCCCCCCCCTTGTGACGCCACTGCGTCTGTGCCTCTTCGATATTGAAGGGAGCTACTAGGCCTGCTGATTTGATTAGATATGTTTCTCGTGGTTTCCCACTCTTTTCAAAACATAAATAACTATTCAATACCACACAATGCGTTTATAATTGATTACAAAAGGCAAACAAAAATTAGAGAAAACTTTTTTACAATTTATAGAAGCACACGTTTTTTTTTTTTTTGTCTGACTTAGGTCTCTCAAAACGAAGACGTCTTTTTCCGATATTGAGGCTTAAATATAGAACATACAAACAAAATATACACTTTCTGGACTTGCTTTTCGAGTAGACAACTATTATATCTACATTTTAACCAAAAATAAAAAAAAATAAAAAATTGGTTTTTTGAAAAAAATCGATTTTAAAATTGGTACTTTTTGGTTTTCGCATAACATTAACGTAAACGTCCCGCAAAGGTTATTCAATACAAGTAAACCATTTTATAATATCTATAAAGAGCGGGTTCGGGCTCTACATAGACATAAAAAAATATTGATGTAACCCAAGTAGATCGCCAGTATTTAATTATCAAAGTTCGTCAACAATTGACCAAGGGGGCGTTTTTGACATTTTAACAGAAAAAAAGCAAAACGCCAAAAATTATTTCATGGTATTAGAGCTTTTTACCTGTGCCCACAGAGTGCTTGAAAAAAGTTAATATAATGTGGACTGAAAATTCACGACGGGAGATCGAGCGAAACATCCGACCCACGACGGATGTGAAAAACACTGCTTTCCGCCGCGGCCTCTTTTAAAATTCGTAAGTCGAGAACAAAAAAATCCGACGGACTTGCCGTTTGTGGCTACTGCGTTTTTAGAGACGACGCCATAACATATATTTTTTTCAGCGAAATTGAAAATTTGACTCTTTTTGCCTGCACGATTTGAGATGAAACCACCCATATATATACATATATAGATAGATAGATAGATAGATAGATAGATAGATAGATAGATAGATAGATAGATAGATAGATAGATAGATAGATAGATAGATAGATAGATAGATAGATAGATAGATAGATATAGATAGATGAATAAACTGTGTTTTTTTTTTAAACGACGAGCAGGTAACCAATAATTGAAAACCGAAACAGCAAAAAAAAAAAACCGGCATACTTGTAATTGAATTAATATTATTTGCGAATTAAGGCCCCATTTTGTGTCTTCAAATTCTTGAAGGCTAATTTGGTGGAAGTTTCAGCAGCTACTAAAAGACAACACAGAAGAGAAGTTCTCCCGGTCGATCGTGAAAAGAAGCCAGAGCGCGGTAACGGAGTCCAAGGAAGCGCAAAAGAAAACTCGTGATGCACAACTAAAGTTCCGTTCCATTCAAGAGGGATTGCGCCGAAGAAAAGAGAGAAAACATCGAAGAAAGCTGTTTCAGAAAACGAAAAACAAATTCTGCTAGTGGTTTCTTTTTTTTTCCTTTTGTTCATGTGGCTTCGCGTTTCTTTTTGAAAGCGAACACGCGAAAGGCTTGTTAGCGTAGCATGTCGGACAATGTTAAACTCCATCGCCAAGCGCCTTTTGTCTTATTTAATTGCTTCTTTTTTTTCTTTTCCCCAACAGCTCGAAGATAATAATAGATCTCATGTTGCAGTTTTTTAGCATTTTTTCCCGAGCGTCTCACCACTTTACCACTTTTTCTTTTTTGTTCAGCGAATGTTTTGACGCTTACAGCTACATAAACTTGGATGATAAAAACAACAACAAAAACCTGAAGTTTATATTAATTTTGCTCATTATGCAGAGTAACATGAAACGCTTGCATTTAAAATATAGTTAATTGTTTTCCGCTATTTTATTTTTGTGCATTGTGTTTTCCGTTATTTTATTTTTGTGTAAAGGACGTCACTGAGAAAAAATTGAATGGGTGAGACCGGAGACCCATGTCGTGCACTTTAGAAAAAGTCCAGTGTGCCCTCTTTACCGGAAAGCACTTATGAAAGAATCGCTGCGATTTGCGATGATTTATTAAAAACACGTCTTATTCTGCGTTCTACGTACCCGTGGTGCTGGGTCGGTTAATAGGGGTGAAGAGGGAAGGGGGGGGGGGAGGCTCACTGCCTCCGTTTTTATTGAGATAACCCTTCGGAGACGGCGGCGCTGGAGCTTTTTGTGCTGTCTCGGGGTGAACACTTGAGCGCGGTGTTCTTGCTTCCAAATCTTGGAGCCGGGCGCCGACTGGGGGAGCTGCCGGGTCTTGAGGAAATCGAGCAGTGACTGCCAGACCTCCATGGTAGCCGCTGAGGGGCCCAGGCAGGCTAGGGAGCCTTCACGCACATGAAGGCACTCTAAGGCAGGCCTTCGCGTTTAGAGGCCCAGGCAGGCCTTCGCGTGAAGTGAGGTGGGCCTGATGCATCGCGCAAAACGGGAAAGGGCTCGAATCCGGACCCTAGAGTGCTGCGGGCAGTCCCAAAGCATGGTGCACCTTCAGGCCAACCCTTACGTGGCACAGCCCTCACGTGCTGGAGGAAAGGCTCGGTGCCCCTTGGGTGCCACTGTTGCTGTCACTGCCATTGTTGCCGTAGTGGTGGACGCGTTGCAACAAGTAAGGTGTGAGCAAGATTCCGGTTTGGAATAGACCGACCTCACCAAATGTTCAGTGCATACGTGACGCCGCTATAACTTTGGTTCAGAGGAGGCAGGCGGCAAATCTCGAGACGCCTGGTGCCGTGTCAAGCTCTGAACGAGCAGTGCTTCAGCAAAGCAGTCCCACGTGAAAAAAAAAGAAAAGAAATACTAAGGTTTACTTGATGCATTGCGGCAGCGGCGGCGTATTGAAACTGGCTAGTGATATCTGTCTATTAGTGGAGGGAAACACTCTGTCGGCGGGCAGAGAAGCGAGAAGGGGGAGAAAGGATGAAGACTGGGTTTGCTGTGGCGGAAAGGTGAGCCTGGCGGTACTGCTTACCTCGGGCGATAAATGTCTTCCACGGGATCTGGGGCAGGGGGTTGATTCTCGATGTCTTCCGATTGAGAGTCGAATTGTTGCTGAACGGAGTTTCGAAATTGCATGGTGGATACATGTGCTTTGACAAGGCGGTCAACCTTCTCGAGGCAGGTGCGCCACTATGTCAGGAAACCCAGTGTGGCGGTCACGTCCTGTACCAGAGCTCGCAGTTGATGAACGTACAGGCGGGGCTTGGTGACCGCAATGGATGTGTGTCTTGCGTTGGCACATAGGCTCCAAGTGCCGCCTGAAAATCTGCAAAGACGCGATAATACACATGCTGACCGTACACGTCGCATTTGAATCTCTGGCGTAATCGAGAGTGACTATGGTCTCTGCCTGCGAGCAGTGGATAGGACTTGCCGTTACGTAGAACATTCTGTCCTGTTGATTGGCGTTGCACCATGCTGCAGCAAAGCCCGGGCTGTCCATGCATGGGCATGCCTCGCCTGTGTAAATTATGCGGTGGTCACAGTTGGCAAGGATTGACTTCACCCACACGTGGTGTATCTTGATGCGTGATGTGAGCCTCGCGGTCTGCTCCGAGTTCACCTGCTTGGGGGTTGACATCCTTGCTATTCCTAAGGCGGAGAGTGTCGTGGTGGCAATGATAGTTGAGTTGTCAACGGCATGGAAGGAGCTCGCAGAGTGACGAGGCTAAGAATATGTTTAAGGCCCAAGAAAGTCACTTTCTGCCGTGACAGTGAGCATTACGTATATACGCACGTGGAACGTCATGCTCAGTGTCGCAGCGCAGACTATATTTTTAGGCCTGAACATATTTGCAGCCTCGTCATTTTTTCGAGCTCCTGCGTCGATCCCAGCGATTGGCTGCTTAAAGTGCCTTGCGGGAAAGCAGACTCTCCAAGTTTCTTAGAGTGTGATCTTTGAGACCTTGGTGTAATAGGAGAAAGTTCCAACTACATTAGAACTAGGGCTCTAAACTCGTCAAACACAAAGTTGGAGCCGAAAGTTCGCCGAGCGCGCCGATTGGACGTCGGCGAAAAAAGCGCGAAGTCGTCGTCGTGATAGGCCGATCGCAGCACTCCGTCAAATTCGGCCCCAACTTTGCGTTCGACGAGTTTAGAGGCCCAGGAATCCTGAAATCAAACCTATACGAGATAAGGGTACAATGATTTTTTTATTTAATAAGCAAGAAATTGTTCACTCCTTGTTTTGCATTAAATAATGTAAGCGAATGTAATGACAGTATATGCACTTTAACTAACGTCCGTGAGTTCACTATCTTGCGGAGCACGGAGACAACCAATCACGGCGAGTGAAATTGGGAGGCCAGCGAACGACAAAACTCAAACATAAAAAAAGAAGAAAAAAAAAGAAAGAAAAAGGAAGTGATGTGCGTAGAAAACGCATTGTGCACATAGCGTTTTCAGATCTAATCGTATATTGAGATTCGTCATTTGCTGAATTCCTTCGATTGCTTGCCGTGATTGAGTGTCTCTGTGTTCTCCGGAAAACTGAACTCGCAGACTTTTTTAAAGAGTGAACTATACGTCGTGCGAGTTAGTCTGTTTCCTGAGAACGTCGTGCGTTTGTTTAACCCCCAAACGCGTATCACATGCTTTTGTTGCCCCCTCGACCTGAACCAACGACGGCGCGCGCTGCCTCGTCACCGCGCGTTCCCTCCGAGTTCTCTATCAGGCCCTTTGGTCGGCGTGCTCCTCCACGGGTTCCGATGCGCCCAAGACTCATTTTGGAACGCTTGCTTGACGTACGCCCCGACATGTTTGCTTTGCACAAACAGTTATTTTGTTCAAAGAGTATTTATTTTTTCTATAGACTATTCCAAATGTAATACTTTCCTTTTCCGCTATTACAGGGTTTCCCATAAAACACAGCTAAATGTACGCAACTAATATTTTGACAGGTAAGCAACAAAGAAAAAAAAAAGATTAGACGGTAAAAATCTGCTTCTTGTTATTGAGGTTTGCATGTGCGGAGTGCATTCTTATCTGGTTGGTCGTTGCTGTCTGGATTATGAAACTGGAAATCTATCTAGGTTATATCTGGATTTCAGGTTTCCAGAAATTATTACTTTTAAGGTTTTCAGCAACAATTCCAGTCAGATTTCTAGTTTCATAATCCATATAGTGAAAAGTTATACTGGGTTTTTCGGTAGGATCGATGATATAGTCAATGACATCTCAAGAAACGCAGGTCGCGACGAGCCCAGAGCATCTCAGTATCGCTCCTCAGCCAATCAGACTGCGGCATTGGCCGATAAGAACGCAGAAGAACCAATCAGGAAGGAAAAAAAGGCTCGAGGGACACTTAAGCACTTTTTATGAGTTGTGAATCCGAAAGCATGCAAGCCGTTCGTCCGCTCCCTTATTTCGTCTACTGCGTACTTTTCGTCGCCGGTCAGCGCGCGCGCTCTCCTGGGGGCGATGACCTTGGACTCTCCGTGTTAACGGCGAGCTCGCGGTGCGAACACGCAGCGCCATGGGGTGAGCGGACATTGAAACTGACGCACAGCGGCCAATGGGAGCCTCGTTGACGCGCGCCAGCCAATGGGACCGAAGCCGAAATCCATCAGCTTTAAGCGCGGTCCAAACCAACGCTTCTTTTGCGGCTGTAGGCCGTGAGCGAAAGGATGTGACGCATTTCGTGTCGTTTTTGCTGTTTCCGGGCGCGCTTTCTGAGTCAGAACCGTGCGGTCTGGTTTGGACGATGCCAGCTTCGGGCGAACGCGCACGCGCGCACGCAGACTCGCCGGCCAGACGGCGAAGAAACGCGGAGCCGGAACTAGCTTGCCCTCCACCGACTGGCCGGGAGAGAGGAGCGTCCGACTACGTCACAACGCGTCTTCGTGCGCTTTCAGGAATAAGTTAAAGGGGCGGTGCAACAATTTTATGATTAAAAGAATTTGCATCTTGTCATTTTTACGTTGTTTATCATGTCCCAGAGGATAGAAAAAACACCTCCTTCATTAAAAATGTCACGATTCCGCTGCATAATCGCAAAGCAAAAGTCGAGCTTTTTCCCCACCTGCAACCCCAAGTGGCAGCCGAAGGAACTACGGCGAAAAGATTACGTGACCTCGCTCGGCTCTAAGCTGCAGCCTAACGCCCGCTAATGTCAGCGGAGAGAGGGAGAGGAAGCGTCCTCCGAGATAGCACACGGGAAGCTACACGGCACTCCGAATGACGTCACTGGGAGTGCGACCAGGTGTGACCCTGAAGGCTGGGAGTGAGTTGAGGGGTGCCCGAAATGCCAATATTTATCTTTTTTTTACGCAACAACTAGGACACGCAGGCGAAATCGGATTTCTGTTCTTTACTTCAAAAGTGTCAGAGGGCAACTTCCACAAATTTTTGACCGAAGTCTGGAAATCGTTGCACCCCCCTTTAAGATCGACCAACTTTTTTGTGCGCTCCCGGAAGAAGCAAAGAACCGGCGCGACGTCACGAAATACGTCACATCCGCAAGCCGCCCGACCTACACGCGCAAAAAGAAGCTTTGGTTTGGACCGCGCTTTACTCCGCTTCTTCGGGATCGGGGAATTTAGGTGCCGTTGGCTAGCTTTTCGTGTGGTTTCATAGCTGGGAGCTGGCTTCACTTGGAGAAAGGATTTAAAGGGATTGTCCGGCCAAATTTTGTATTCGAGAAAACAATTGAATATCATTGCTATTGCCTCGAGACGCATCGTACGCGCAATATCTGAATTTTCTATGCCCTTCTGCATGCGTAATTGAATTTATACAGCTCCAATCGCACTCTAGCATAAACGCTGTTTGCGGTGGCAACATGTGAGCTCTGACGTCACACAACACAAATCGAGCATTTCTGTCTCGTCGTTTACCTGCGAGTGAACGCCTCAGCGTCCTTCGTTTTTGCTGTTGTGCTCGACTTGTTTCGTGGTTCGGTGAGATTTTTGTTGCGCGGTTGGGTGCCACAACCACCGGACAGCACATGCGAGCCAAGACATGACGTTCCACACTTTACCGCGAGACGTGCAGTGACGAGCAAAATGGATCGTTGCCGTGTGTAGGGACTGGGTTTCCGTCAAAATCCAGATTCCGCTTATGCGGCAATCATCTCACAGAAGAGAGCTACAAGCTGAGCTCTAAGCGGAGAGAAGGCTCGTAAGCTGAGGTGTGATGCTGTGCCAACGATATTAAACTACGTCCATCCACTCCTCGCCCAAATCGGATCAATTTGTTTATGCAGCGAAACCGAAACCAACAGCTAGACCACCTGGAAACGATGCCAGAAGTTGTATTTAGCACGCGTGCAGCCAAATTCTCTTTGACCCGCATCTGCAAATAGAGCGTGGCTACGATTCACCAAGCTCGTCCGTCAAGTGACGACACGCATTTGAACGATTCGCCGGTTGTCTTCGCCCCGCGGTCATCACCTCTGAGGGAGAGATCCGCAGCCTCATCACCGATCCAGTGGATCTGCCGATATGTGTACCCAGATACCGCTTCGTGTACCTAGTTGCCGCTTCAGAGGCGAAATCTGCATCCTTTGCTTTGCAAGCGCTCCTAATTTGATCGGTGGCCGTCGCAGTCGTGTTTGCGCGAAACGGCATACGTCTGCTCGAAGCTTATGGCTGTTTTCGAGTAACATCCTGCTAAAAGGCGTGACTTTTTTTCACACGCTTGCGAACTGCAATAAAAGAACCGTATTTCAGTAGGGTACAGTCTAGGACAGTGGTTTTTAGCCATCGATGTTTCGCGGACCCCTTGTGGATCGGCGGAGATGATGGAGGACCCCGTTCGTGGTGAGAGGAGAGGAGAGGAAGGTATAGGTTAAATATAATAATGATTTAATAAATGGATATAACTAAGGGCTAGTGTGAAGTAGACCTCTCTTATTGACGTTCACACGAAAAAACTCGCCCGAAAACTGAAACATTTCGACCTGGAAAAAAAAGACAAATTTTATTGCCGGGCTTGACTGATGAGGCAGGGCTTTGCGGACCCCTAAAAGGCGTTCGCGGACCCCTAGAAGGCCTTAGCGGACCCCCATTTGAGAAACACTGACCTAGGAGACTATATAATTCGAAACAAAATACAAGACATTCATCGACCAACGCTTGTCATCCCGACCATCCGACACACCTTTGCGTTTTGTGACGTCACGCAGCAGCTACGGACGTCAGCCATTGACACTGGCAAAATTCGGGGTGCAGTTTCATACATACACTCATGAAAGGTTTAGTTAATAACGGGAGATCATATATCAAAATAAAAATGACGTTTGTCTACATGAAGGCTCTCTCGATGTAACGAGCGCAAAAACTCAAGTACTTCCGGTTTCAACCGGACAATCCCTTTAAAGGTGCCGTTTGGCGCGGTTTCAAAACTGATGACGTCGGCTCGCTTTATGAGACAGTTTATGCTTTCGCATTAAAAAGTACGAGGACACCTGAGAACTTCGTATGAGTTGTGAATGCAAAAGCATGAATGTCGTTTTTCCACTCCCTTAGTTCGTCTGCGGCGTAGTGGCGTGAACGGCCGAGCGCTTAGGGCTGCTGCATGCGCTGCGCCGCCATGGATAGGGCTTCTCTGATGGCGTCCCTTGGAACTGCGCCGCGCAAGAGCCAATATTAATGGGAGCGTCGTTCCTTGATGACGCGCGCCAGCCAGTGGGAGCCTACCCATCAGTTTTCTGCAGACGACAGGCTTCGCTCCGTTGGGACAGAGGAAGGTGTCGTTTGGCGCGGCTTCAAAGCTGATGACGTCAGTTCATTGCATGGGACAGTTAATGATTTCGCATTAAAACGCGAACATCAAAGCCACACCCGGGCTACATAAACTGTTCGTGATTATAGCAGTAGTAACGCGCCACGTACCTTCGTCATAAGTAAGACCACCAGCCGCAATGGCAACCAAACGAAACGGAGTATTCGCGGCGCTGGTCAGGCAAAATGGCTTACGAAAGAAGGTCATTTTCGTCGTTCAGCATGCGGACCACCACAAATTTATTGCACTGCAGCGTAAAACTGCATGGTGCTACATATAAAAGCAAAGCGATTTTTCGACGGGAGAAACCTTCTTCTAGTTAGTGCGTACTCTCTTAAAAATGACTGCGCGTGTACTTACCCGCAAAATACTCGAAGGGCCAATCTCTGCGATCTATGAAATCAGCTCACCAAATGATGAGGCGGAACAACTGTTTAGACCTCAGAATTTAGTCTGCGCTGTGGCATTACGCAATGCAGGGATGACGCTTTGCATGGCGCAATGCCACAGCGCAGACTTCATTGGCAAGTAGGCGCGCAGACATTTTGTAGAGTGTAGTGTAGAAATGACACGGCGGAAGCATGAAAATAATTACTGGAAACGATGTTTGTTTGTAGGCTGCCCACGAGAACCACTGCGGTGATAGCAGACGACAGAGTCGAAACAACCTCCTCTCTTGAGCTTCTCGGCGTTGCCGCTACGCGGCGTCGATTTCGCTGACACCGTATCACCTCTGCACCATTATGACTTTGCTTCTGTGCAAGGCTGTCTGCAATTTTTTTTACATGATATTTTGCCGATATAGACTGGCCCGGGTCAGGTTCGATCGTGCAATATAGAACCGATAAAAACCGCACTTTAACATGAATAAAGTAAACGTGAATCTATTACGCAAAATCTCATTAAAAAAAGCTGTGTGAAATTAAGGAAGCCAAACTACTAACGCCTGCGTTTACAGCGATGTCACCGAGTGGCGCGTCCAATCGAGGGCGGACCGATCGCGAGCACCCTAGCGCGCGTGTGTATGAAGGCACTCTAGAGCACCCGATACTCATCTTTCTTTTTCTTCTATTCAGTCACAGTCCCCAAATTTCAATTAATTGCGCCATGGTTGCTTTGCGCCACGGTAATGAATGAGTAGCAAGGAAAGAGAGTGGAGGATTGGGTGCATGTGATTGACCGCCTCTTTATTCGACGCGCTATACGGTGATGGATGCGACAGTAGCGCATCGAGTTCAGAGGAGGGCATTACATACACCCAATCCTCCACTCTCTTTCTATGTTCTGACATCTTGATTAGACAATATTACCGAAACGTTGGCTGGCAATGAAAAAAATTCCAGAAGCTTCTTTTTTCTGTGTTTTTGTTCCACTACTTGTGTGTTCTGTTCCGTACGGTTTCGCATGTTTGCCGCTGCTTTCTGAGTCATCTTGGGGGCTCAGAACTCAACTTGGACGCCGAATTCTTAATTGGCGCTTACGCGACTCATTTGTTCCTGGAAAGAAGGATATGAAAAAAAAAATAAGAAGAAAATAAGTATTTATTTAGAACAAGACTACGATAAGCAAGCCTAGAATATAAGCAAATTAATGACGTGATTCTTCTTTAAACAATTTGAAAAAAAAACAACTTATAAACGCTTATCTAAAAAAAAATCTTAATCGTGACTAATTGAAAAGCTAAGAATTCAGAAGTAAGTAAACACTTATTTATTGATTTAAAAAGAAAAAATAGAAATAGGCCTCTTAGCTGCGCCCAATGATGCATCTGTATTTTTTTTCCAGGCGATACTGTTTCGCAGGAATTTTTCGGCCCACATTTCGAAAAGCAGCCGGCATAAATCGATTTTTTATGATAGTTTTTTTTTAATGTTTGGATGAACATAGACGTTTGTATTTATAGTAACTTTGAGGACGCGGTACGCAGTTCTTCTCGGATTCACTTTACATTATTAAAATTAAAATTGGCCGTAAAATTCAATTAAATTCAAATTCAAATTTAAAGTCATATTCAAGTGAAATTCAAATTCATATTAAAAAATTCATTTTTAATATATATTCTGCAGAGTCTTAAACATAAAGAGCTGCTAAAGAGCCGCATGTAATGGTCTGGAAACCCGTTACATGGACAGCAGCAAGATAAACATTTTGAACATTCTAAAAGTTGTAGAATCTAACAATGCAACAAACAACAATAATTACTATAGAAATAATGACATAATAGAGGAATGACAATTTGTTGAAATGTATTTATATGCTTCGGAAGCCACACATTTCTACAATAAAACATCTAAACAAATCATAAAAAAACACACTCGACAAACTAAATCAACCCTTTTAAACAATACATAGATATCCATGTCACTCGGAATATATTTATTTTAAATTGATGGAATGTTGTAACGAAGAGACGGTAAACTGTGGTTCCCGCCTGATCGCTGATTCTTGAAAATGGAACGATGCCCGGAACTTTCCAAGTATTGTACCTCATTGTTCTCATGCCGGGCTTGCAATGCACATGGTTCAAAATCTTAAAAAAAGCGGATCACGGCAAACACTTTTTTTTCGGCTCCCTTACAAAAGTTACGATTTTCCTTGTGAGCTCTTCGGCAAATATACAGCAGTTAATAAATAATGCGATTACCGGAAAATCCCGAGAGATGCCCCACCCCAAAAGATAACCCGTCGGTGCTTATAGCGCCGACGGGTTATCCGGCGAGAGCGCACGACACTAGATATCGCGCTCTCGTGTTATGCAGCCATAGGAAAGGAGGCAGGCAAAAGTGGAAAGCGCGAAGTGTACGTCGGCCTTTAAAAGAAACTATAAAATCAATCCAAAAATAGGGGCGGGTTATCTTTCGGGGGCGGGGCATATCTCTCGAGTTATACTGTCTACTAAAGCGCCGATGGGTGAGCGCGCGACAGGAGAGCGCCACGAC
>JAZHYW010045433.1:0-19070 GCA_037355805.1 Ixodes ricinus | reverse complement strand
CGGAGTGGTATACAAGGTCCCCCTCTCGTGTGGTAAAGTCTATATTGGACTGACGGTGAGGGGTTTAAATGATAGGCTCAGGAGTACAACTATTCACTGAAAGCCAGCAGGTCGGAGGGTATTTGGCGGTGCACTGTAAGAGCTGTTTGTGCAAGCCGTCCTTCGAGGAGACCACGCTTGTAGAAAGGCACAAAGACAAGGTGACGAGGGAGGTGATAGAGACTTTTACATAGCGGAAAGCGAGGCGTAGTGCATCAGCGAGCCGTCGGTGACGCCATCTGTGGAAGAGATGTTGTTTTTGACTTCGACAATGAAAAAAAAGGGAAGGGAGGGGGGGTGAAGCACGCGGCACCTGAATGACTGGTGCCCTAGGTGATGTGGCAGAAAGGTTGGCGCATGCGTAGATTGCTGCCTTACGTGTTTGCTTTCTATGTTTTCTGTATTAAAACCTTCAGTTGCGAGTCAGCGCCTGTACCGTCCTGTTTGTTCCTTCCTATAGTCTTTGTCGTTCTGCACTGTTTTACCTACATTATGTATACCCTACCCCAACTAGCCCAGCTTTCAACTTTGGTACTTGCTAAATTGTGCGTCTGTGTCCTGCCCATCGGTAAACACGTTAGTTGCGAGCTTTCAGCTATCTTCTGTTGTAAAATATTTTCGACTGCTAAGCGCTTTGCCGTTTCACACGCGGGTAATCGGGCGGCGCCGTCAATACTAATCCTAAAAAACAACAAAAACAACAACATGATAAATAACATTCTAGTCGCCTTCGTCTGTCGCGCGCGTACCCAACTAAGATAGTTTACAGTTTGTTTTCTTTTCTGTTTTTTCAAATGTGGTTCAATACTTCCATAATGTCCTCGGGAAAATACATACACCATGAAACACAAAATACAGCGGGAAAAGACAATAATTTAGCCGCCAGCAGTGTTTTAAACTGCGCCTATGGAAATCACAGTCCACTCGGTTAATTATGGCTATAGCGGGGACGCCGCTGACAGTCAAGCCTCAAACTCAGTGACTGGGCTCGAAAACGGTTTGTTGCCCCTGGGGTCGGGTGTTTCTTTGAAAGGTGTATACACTCTAAAAGACATCGGAGCCTCAAATCTTTTCCGCCGACTTCGGGAGCGCCAGTCGCGGCAATCGCCTCAATTGACGAAACTTAAAACCAGAGATGGCAGTAATGACATTACTGTAATGGAATTACAGTAATTAAATTACTTTTTGGAGTAATGAGTAATGTAATGAATTACTTCTCTAGGCTAGTAATTTAGTAATGTAATGAATTACTTTCAGGCAGTAATTTCGAGAAAATTACTCATTACTTTTGAAATTACTTTTGTCCTAAATTAGAAAATTCGTTTGCAAGCTTTAAGAAAGAAGAGAAAAATTATTTTGCATGGTGAAATGTTGTGAAAGAGCATCAGAGGAAATAATCGACGGCCACCTGAGCGCAAAGCCTTGTACGAAGAGCTGGACAGACGCACAAAGGAGGGCTGGAAAGGCGAAGGAGAAAAGCTTGCGTGTAGACATCGCTGGAAGGCAACGGCTTACGAACTCCAGGCACGACAGATTCACGGCGTCGCGTCATCACGACGATACTATACTTCGTTCATCCCTAAGCTGACAGTGCGGTGGGAGCTGCAAGCTAACCAGAACCAATCAAACACCTTCTTTTAATCACGTGTCCCGTCCCTTTCTCTGCGCGTGGGTATGAACGAGAGCGTGGTTACGTGGCGAACGATAGACGTGTGACTGCTCCAACAAACACGTAGCTTCCACCGTTCATCCCTAAGCTGACAGTGCGTCAGCTTAGGGATGAACGGCTCATAGGCTACAAGGCGACGGGCACATCACCAGTGAGTTAAACATAACTTAAAACCTGAGAGGACAGGACAAACAGATCCCCAGCCTTGTACTTTCGTCAAGCAAGGTCAAACCGTAAGCTTCGACCATTGTGAACAACAAACGACCGGAATAAATAGTTAATTCCAAATGCCTTGTCAAAGCCCCAGAACGTTTCGTGCGTCCTCGAGCAAAGCAGGTGCCGCTCGCGGTATGCCTCGCTGCCTTCCCTTGGGAAGTTTATTCGGGAATAAGCCTACAAGCAGATATCGCCCCCCGTTTGTTGGGAAAGTACACAATTTAGGAAGCTCGCGCCATTCCTCAACTGGCGACGCTTCTGCTTAGCAATTATCCGGGCCCTTTGTGTGACAATGCGCAAAAACTTGGACTCTTCGGGTGTTTCGGAAAAATGCTCCTTGAAAGGAATGACCGAGAATAGGTCAACTATACTCGGCGACAACTTTTCTTGGCAATGCAGTGGAGGGTACAGGCACGCGTTCCCTCTCCCATTTTGAGCGCTGAATAAAGCTGTGCGCGGGCTCTCCTCCTCTCCACTGCATTGCCAAGAAAAGTTATCGCCGAGTATTGTGCTCTCGGGAGAATAGAATTAGATTGCGTCCGAGGCGGAAGGGAAACGTTTCACGTGACGACTCCTTGTAAGAACGAGCTGCCATTGCCCGACTTAACAAACTGACACGGACTACAACTTCTAAATCAGGAAGACGGAAACATATCACCCTTTTAGTAAGAACCTTCACCGTTGAATGAACAGCGAAACCGGTGAGTCGACTGTCTTTCTGAGTCACATCTAAAGAAGCTATTCATCATGTTTAACACTTATGTCGTGTGCGCCAGCAAAACCACTGTTCAGTATGGTTCACTTTGAGGCACATAAGGTTGTTGCGGTGTAAACAGGAAGATCTGAGTTTTGGTACATATAGACCAACTCAGCTCTTTGACGTGACATCACTGCGGTGGCGCTGCTGTCGGCACTGCGCATGCGCAGCGCCTCGCTTCTCCCGGATCTGGTTCCTGCACACGCGCTGTGTGGGCAAACGAGGGCTTGTTTTGTAAACACTGTGTTGGTGTATGCGGTAAATAAAATGAGCGCGAATTACTGCCTCAAGGTATTCAAAAGTAATGTCAAAGTAATTTCAAAGTAATTTCATTACTTTTGGAAAGTAATTGTAATGTAATGTCATTACCTTTAGTCTGCGGTAATTTGTAATGTAATTTAATTACATTTTTGCAGTTTTCAGAAAAGTAATTAGTAATGTAATTTAATTACTTTTTGAAAGTAATTTTGCCATCTCTGCAAGTTAAAACATGCTTAAAAAAAAAAAAAGTCATGCGTAGTTTTGCAGCTTAGATTGTTATTTTAGGTACAACTTATAAACGATTTGTTCAGTCTGAGTTGCAGAAATTGAATTGCAGCAATCGCATAACACATTGAGCGAGTTGTATAGCACATGCGCCTTGCTTTTTAAAGGCGCTATAGCGTATTTTATTTTGAACACTCCTAAATATCAGTAGAAATGTTGCGTGAGAACCGTTATTTAAAAATTTAATACTCTCAAAATGTTTCAATTGATCGTTTATCAATTTACGGTTTATCAATTGACTACGTTGCTGACCAAACCACATAATATCCCTCGCTGCCGATTCGCCATGTGTACCGTCGTCAAGCTGTTTTATTCAAATAACTACAAGTAAAAACTGAAACACCCAATCCGAACCCAATGTCTACTGATTACCAGTCATGAAATATAAATTGGAAGGAGCCGCATTAAGCTTCTACGCTCTAACATATAGTTAACCACGTCAAGCCGTAACCATGTCAAACCGTGCCGAACCGCTCGCGACCGCGTCGAGCAACTTTGATTAAAAATGTGTAGTGGGCCCTTACGATGTCGATAAATGTCGCCCTTAGATACCTACACGACTTGAAACCGAAACTAAGCAAGCAAAGAGTGCCCGGATGTCGTCGAACCTGCCGCCCTGCACCGGCTCCGAAACCAACGTACTTGTCTGGGACCACCATCACCGGAGGTGACCGTCTGGGGTGCGACGCCCGTGCCGACTCCGAGAACGGAGGGATCGACGCCAAGGGCCCTGTTTACTCGCTTAGTTTCGGTTTCAATTCGTGCTTAGTGGCCAACGTGCTTTTGCAAATAGGTGAGAACGAGGTGTGTGTATAGTGCGCGTGCGCAGGAAGTGTGAAGCGTTTTGCGCAAGCGCAAGGCCGAGAGCGGCGCCACCGTTGCTGCGTGACGTATACGGGCCGAGTGTTGGTGGGATGATATTTCTTGCCCCTTAAAGCACACTAGTAATTTCTTAATCAACGTTCAGTCACAGATAGATTTCATTGATGTCCAACGTCAATTATCCATCGAAAGATTTTGCGCCATCAGTAAAAACGAGAAAAAAGGTACACCTTTTAGGTGGCGAGTTGTCTAATTAAGCAATTTCAGAATTTGTCTTCGGCCCTGGCGGTTCCCAACTTAGTTCAAGGGTTAAAAAAAGCTTAAATGGATGTTCCCTTTCTTCAAAACTCTGAAGGCAGAAAAAGCTCGGTGCCTCCAAAATAAGTAGAGATAAATTGCGAAAGTAGTAAAAAGTAGAATGTTTATTATTCTAAAAAAAAAAAAAGAAAGGCCGGTAGCAAAAAAGAAAAAAAAATATCAAGCGAATGAAATTTTAAAAAGAAGTACAATGTTGTTTTAGAACTTGCGATCTTGAAGACCTTGGTTAATCTAAGATCACACTCCTTGTGAGCGCAGGGACAAGCCCTTCACACACAAACTGACAACGAAAGTTTCATTATCTTCACAAAGGAGACCACTCTTCCACCTTGTCAATTGCGAAGACAAAACAAAAAAAAAGAAAATAAAAAGGAAAGCGGAACTTTCGGAGCGATCCAATTAACCGAGAACACCAAGGCGTTCGAGAAAAAAAAACACAAAAAGAAGAAGAAACATCGCACGCTCAGAGACGTCGAGCCTAGAAACACAAACAACAATCTACGGGTATCACCGCGGAAAAAATAAAAGCAGAACAAAAAAAAAAAAAAAACATATACAAACAAAAAGGATGAAGAATTCCCCGAAAGAAAATATCTGTCACTTCCTTCGAGGTGCCCATCTGCCCCTTCGCGTCACCGAGATATCCGAAAACCTTCGCGAACCAGGTCTCACTGATGACTACCAAGATGGCTTATGGTTCGATTTAATCTAGGCACTAAATAACGAAGTGAAACAACCCGGAACTCCAGATCTACGGTTGCCAGGTGACAAACAAACAAAAAGACATCCAACTCTCAAGTCGACCGATTCCCTAGGGGCGTCGAAGCTACAGTGACTCTCATTTCGGCTCTGTAAGTGTACGTTTCATCTTACGGTGGACCGCAACAGACGCTGAGAGGAATTCAAGCCAGTCCAGCGCAGTAAACGTGTCACGTCACTGAGCGCACGGCAAGTCGCAGCGTCCCTTCCCGAAAGTCACGTGGCACCCACAGAACATGGGGTTGGTTTCGGTGGCTCGTAGCTTCCTCTGAGGTCCATTGCAAGGTAAAACGGAGCCCAGTCTATTACGCTCTCGCCCTTCGCCAATGTGACCTCCTTTCTGCCGTTGGGTCACGCGATGTCCTTCTAACTTGAGCCCGGTAGGATTTACGCGCCCACCAGACCAATCAGCAACCTCACTTTGGTCACCTGACCCCGCACACTGAGCACGGGTAAGGGCGAGAGTGCGTGATCCCGTGGCGAGATATAGACATACGACTGGTCCAGCAAACATGTAGCTCCCGCCGTCCTTACAGCTTAGGAGTGAATGGAACGTATACTTTGTTCGCTCCTAAGCTGACAATGCGGTGGAAGCTATATACATGCCCGCTGGACTACTCTTATGTCTCTCTGTCCCCACGTGATCACGCTTCTCGTACCCGTTGAGATTTCGACGAGCGTGTCGACACATTTACTAACAATATGAAAGATATACACAAAGAAGGGGCTGTACGCGTTCATCCTTGTCTTTTCATTGTGTTTAGCTTGGACAGTCTTTGTCCCGCCCATACCCTCGCGTGGGGATCTGGGTCAGGGGACAAAAAGGAGGCCGGTGGATTGGTCCGGCGATTGTGTAGCTTCCACCGCACTCTCAGGTTAGGACTGAACGGAGTCTAGTCCGAAAGACATCGAGGCCCCTCGGGGAAGCTGGTGTAAGCTGCAATTAGGGAGTTAATCAGTGTGCGCTTCCGGCAAAATGATTGCCATGTCTAATCCTTCCTTCGAAACTCCGCTTGGATGAACTCCAGGAACCAGCGGCTTATATCTATCCTTTCTACCTTCTCCTATATCGGTGCTTGTATTTTAAGCTCGATTTAAAGACCTCGTTGAGGAGCTTTATTTTCCAGTTTCAAATAATATCGAAACAAATAAAATTCTAGTTAAATTCGATTTTAAGGAAGTAGTTCTGTGATTGGGGTGCCATGTTCGCCTTCTCTTGAATTTTCTTCTAGGAAGCAGTGTCTGCAAGGACCAATTTATCGAGGATCGAAAGAATGAAACATAATATAGCACAAAATGGCTGCTAAAAACTGCACAGCTTCTCATAGCTCTCGGAAAGGGCCACTTTCTTCCAGGGTATTTCTCTCGTTTTTTCGGTAGTACAGCGGTAATTGATATATACCATAGTTAAGGATAGAGTGTCCTCGCTTCAAAAAGGTTTCGCTTGCAAAGTCAAGTGCGTCCTTCAGAAGTCTTTTGAAGTTATGACCAAGCGACTTGCATGACAGCTACTGTTCTGTCGTCAAAGTCCTTTGGCAATCTTGTTGCTTCCTTGCATCATTGTTTCTGTAATTCATCATCAGGTGTGGTGACACGTAGTTGGTGACAGTCTTTATGATTCAAATTACGGTAATTAGAGTATTAGGAAAAATATTTTTTTAACGAGAGTTCCATGCAGAAATATAATCTTTTTTTAGAGCGCAGCTCTTAGGCCCCGTTTCCGGCTTGAACGGCGTCGGCGTCGCCGTCGGCGTAACCGTAAAGGGCTGTTTATACTCCGTCGTAACGTCAACGAGCGCACGCGCTCGTTCACGCTCGCTGACGCTGTCTGCGAACAGGGTGTCTATACTCCAACGTCAAGTTGAACGCGGCGCAGCGCAAGCAGCTCGACGCGCGACAGCGTAGCTTACGACGGACTTGGACATGCTCTACGTTCAACGTTGGACGACGACGGCGCCGACGGAGGCTATCCCAGAAGCCCTCGCGCGAATGCCTCATTCGGGAATCCGGTTGGCGGGGTCGTCGGGGCCAGTCGGAGTGTGTGCGAGATGCTCATTTCTGGGATCTGAACCTGTCGTTCTTGCCGTGTGTCGTGTGCTGTTGTCGTGTTCCCGTGTTGGTGTGCGTATTTAACGTTCGTGCGCTTGACTGGGCGAGTGTGTGCGTGGACGTGGACCGCTTCGAGGATGCGCTACCCTCGATTCTCGATAGGCCTATCGACCTAACGAGCCGGTGGTGGTGGGCCGTGGTGTTGGGGTGCCGGCAAAAGCTGGAAGCTCGATGACGCGCCAAAGGTAGGGTTAATTAGAATTAAGGATGACCTAATGTGTGTGCTATTTATAATCATGTGCTAGTCGCACTCACCGGCAGTCGTTCCCGATCGAAAAAGCGTCGTCGAATGTACGGGAACGGCGGACACAGTGAAACCTCTGAACTATTTAGCCGGCCAGAAATTTTCAGTTGGGCTGTCTCAGCTTGTAAACGGTCTCAGCTTGTAAACGATAGTAGCGGTACGCGATGACAATTGGACTGAATCCTGTATTGTTTGTATAGGCTTTGTAAAGTGCGTTACAATTTCGAACGCGTACATTGCGTAATTTAGGCATCGTCCGCTCTCTTCGGTGTCCGTTTCTTAAGTCAGCGTGAAAGTCTACTATGATGATAACACACCGGCTATCTGTCAGAAAGAGGTCTCTGTGAATATCGAGTGCATGATTTCATTGAAGCATTCCGGCGAAATCGCCGGAGTCGCTTGGCACGATTCCGGCGAACCTGCGAAGCAGCTAGGTTCGACGAACGCGATATCGGGTTTTTTTTCTTTTTGTTTTTTTGTTGACATTTGTGTGACATTTAGGAGAAAATAAATGCTGGTTTGCACTCGTTATCACCATCATTTGCTTGTTTTTGAACTGCTAACCGCTACCCCGAATGGTTGTTTTGAAGCGTGACATGACAACACGAGGACGAACCACACTGACCGATTGCCTCTAGGCTAGGTGGCGCAAGCTACCGCCCATAGATAACCCGTAGAGACGATGCGGTTGCCACGGAGACGCGCATGCGCAAAGTGGGGCAGTTCGTCGGGGCGCGCTGGACCAGCGTTGGTCTACGCTGGACTGTAAACACCATCGTTCGGGCGCTTCTCGGCGCGGCGTAGTGGCCGACGAACGTCGGTCTGCGCCGGCGCGCGTTGCGTTCGTCGACGTTGGAGTATAAACAGCCCATAACGCGTCGGCGTGGCGCGTCGGCGTAGCCGTAACGCGTCGGCGTAACCCGTCAGCGTAACCGCGCGGTGCATTATGGGAAACGTCCCATAATGCACCGCGGTGACGCGCGCGTTGCATTCTGGGACGTTTCCCATAATGCACCGCGCGGGAGAGAGGAGGGGGAGGAGGAGGAGGAGGAGGAGGAGGAGAAGAGGGGAGAAGGCGAGGAGCAGGGCAGTGAGTAGATGAGGAGGGAGGAGGAGAGGCATATCGTCTCCTCCGTACCATCCCCTCCTCCTCCTCAAGAGCTGCGCTCTAATTCGGCATTACAGGGAGTTGTAAACGTCCTTCATTCTTTTTATACTTTTTGGGCTGTTTTTCGTGTGGAACTTGTATGACAAAAACCGAATGCCAAGAACGAAATATTAAGCGAAGTCGTAGCAAAAAGGAAAACGTACTTATTATAAGGTCAGGAACCTCTTATACTCCTGTCAGACGGCGTTCTAAAGTTCCTTTTCACCAAGCTCCTTTTATAAAATCGGCCAATCTGCTCGCGATGTTGAGTGCGCACGTGCTCTAAGGCGTGCGCCGGTTCGCCGATTTTATAAAGGAGCTTGTTCTAAAGTCCTTTAAAATGCCCGTATGACAGGGGTAGTAGTCTCCACCAACTTTAGCGTTAAAAGTACAACAGCGGAACCCTACAAACATAGTAAACGAAGACAAACACCAGCGTTGTCTGCCTTTACTCTCTCCGCGTCGTTGCACGTGTTCGCATATTTAATATTGAGCCATCTACCGCCCATCGTCTACGTTATTAAACTTCAGCGGCATGAGTATTAATGATGTGAACCAATGTTATTATCATGTACACAACAGGCTGAGCGAATCGTGATGAAATCATTATCTAAAGAACAGAGGGGTTACTGCAAAAACACATATGCCCATGTATGAGAAACGAAAACTGGAAGTGATAAAACTTTAAGAGCCTATTGGTATGAGAAAACAAAAAGGGCAGTGTCTTCTCTTAAGAAAAATTTAGAATCTATGGGATTCAAAATAGTGTTGCGGCACGTGTACGACAACAGAAATACAGTATTACTTTGGCATTATCTAGAAATGTGGTAAATACCGAAAGAACCTTTGGGCAATGATAAATTTCACAATTAAACCTATATTGCGGTGCCCAGTGCTGCCGGTTGTCATAGCCATAGAGGTATTGCGGAGGAGCTGGATCAGTATTTAAGTTTGCAGATGGGCAGTATGCTTGCTGACGACAACATTTGAATGGCCACTAAGACGCCAGCTTCCAGAATTTAATGATACTTAATTTAGTTGTTATACTGAAAGCGATGATATTATGTCAACGAAGTAAACAATACCATGGGATAAGGCTCTGGTGTATGACGGCATTTCAGTAAACGCGATGAAGGACAATGCTGACCTTCTCAGCCATGTCATTATAAATTATATTCAATGAAGCGGTCCATAGTGGCACGTACATATACCTGCTTAACATACTGAGAGTGACAGCAATATACAATAATTGACACATCAACCATGTAGACCAACATCGATACTAAGCTATATAAATCCTTTCCGAAGAGCTTGCAGACGCGCAGGTTGTTGAATTCTTGAACCAAAATGATATTTGACTTAAAAAACAGCATAGATTTTGCAAAGCTAAAATCGACGATTACTGCTGTTCTAAAAATTAGTCAGAATATTATATATACTAAACAACCAAATCACAAGTGGTGTATTCCGGATTTACAAAATGATTTTTGTACGGTGGATAATAGTTCTGAACGGCGATCGGCAGTATTTTTAAATACGTATTTCATATACTTTAGTATTTTGTATTTAGTTTCAAATTACAGAACCTGTTTGTGAAGTGTATTTCATTTTCATTTCATTTCATATATTTCGGCTCAGGAGAGACAGGGGTGCGGCAGATATATTTAAATACTTAAAATTAATTATTTCGAATACAATTGCAAATACACTTTTCGGAACTGAAGGAATTAATGGGACGCGTACAATTATTGCCTTTTGGGTTGGGAAATTTCATTTTTTAAACGCCTTGAAGTGACATGTTGTTTGAAAATGCTTTGATGCACCAACTCAGCCTTCTAATTTAATCATACACTCATACATTGTTTTTCCTGATGTTGTATCCGCCTACGATGTGATGACAAACGAATTTTATCTTTAGAGCTGCAAACAATCCTTTTAAACACTTGATTTCTAGTATATATAAACTTCAATCTTTATTTGGGAATGGTCTTTTGTACCTGGGCTAAATTTAAGTCAAGTTGTCAGTTTTTGAAAACAAAGTGTATTTGAAAAAGTATCTGAAGATGACCAAAGTTTGCTCGTATTTGTGTCTTGTATTTAAATGCTATTCTTAAAAGTGTAGTTGAATTTGTTATTAACAACATTTTTGTCAAAGTATTTTCTATTTCTATTGAAATATACTTTTGGGAGGTATTTTGCCCATTTTTAGTTCTGATAAATAAACTGTAAAGGTGTGACTCTCGTGGCTTTACTGCATCCATTTAAAGAGCTACCTGGGCTCGCGCTCCCAGATTGTAGAAAGAGGAGATCAATTATCTGCAAGTGAGATTGCACCAACAGGAGTGCCGCGAGTGTCTGCGCCAGGGCCGAAATGTTTTTTTTTTTTTTTATATAGACATAGATGACAAACCTAGCGCTGTCCGAAAACGTCCAACCGCTATGTACGCGGAGTTTATGGTTTTAATAGTGGCGGGAATTCACTTGGACATAATAAAGATAAAATCCAAACTTGAACTCATGCAGATTTTTAAAAAAGGCGGTTTCTGGATAATAAAGTAGCTTGAATTGTTTGAAAAACAAAGTAAATTATTCGTGGTATTCTGTTCATGTTTTATGAATTTATTGTTTTTGCACCTTATGATCAGATTGGTATAAGACTACAGTGCAGCGACACATCGAATACCAGTTAGTAGACGGACACAAATTTATTATGTCTTTGCGCCTTTTTCTTTGTTAGGGACCAGCCGCTCCCAGAGGGCAGAGGCTTTGTGAGGCACGACGCCTTTACTTCCTCCCACTACGCGATGAACCCGCGAAAGAATTTAAGAAAAATATACCTTCGTCTGTACCGGCTCGCTTTTCTAATTAATATAGCTTCATCCTAGCTCTCTTTGAAGCTTTAAATGATTTCACTTCTAGATTGGTAATTAGTCAGAACAATTTAGACTTCTCCTAGACAAAAGAGAAAGAAAGATCGAGACTTAACGTCTCAATGCAAGAAATGCTATGAGTGACATTCCATAGATTACTTCGGGAAAAGGAACACACAGGGTTCCTTAATCGCGTTTCGGAACTTGGAGGCCGAAACACAACCTCTGCGACATAAGGTTGGTAATTCGGCTTGACGTTGCTTGGAACAGCAAATCAAGAAGTGGTGGAATTGACCTTTTCTTTTTTCAGTAACGAGCGCCGTCTGCGGACTAAGTCTTCGAAACTACAAATGAAGAACAGCCCAACTTGCCTCCGCCAGTCAGAAATACACTGGCATCGTGCCGTTGAATCGATCTTCGTTGCCTTTTATGGCCTGTGGTAGCGTATACTCGAACAACCATGGCCAGAAAATACGAAGTACGCCCAAAGATGGGTGCTGAATGTGTTGGTCGACCGGAACTTTGCACTCCGAAAATGGCGACAGCGGGAAGCAAGGCCAGTGGAGGGGGCAGGCACGTAGCCCCCCCCCCCTCCCCCCGCCCCCGAAATCTTCCATTTTACTGGGGCCTTCTCTCCCCCTCCCCTCATACAGCATGTTGTCATGGGTGCCCCCCCTCCCCCCCCCCCTTCTCCCGAATCAAAATTCTGGCTACGTGCATGGGAGGAGGTGTACGGATACGCAGTAGCTTACTGGAAAAAGGTCCATTATCAGTCCCATACTCTTCCCCTCCCCCCCCCCCCCCTCTTCAAGAAAACAAATAGATTTATTTTATTTTTCGCAAAACATGGAGACAGCCAATGATTGCAAGCAATAGACGTATCCCTGCAAATGACGGAGGGCAAAACAAAATGAGGTCTCCAAAACGCGGTGCGTACAAGGACATGTACTGAGGAAGTGAAATGCATATGATGATTGTCTATGCGCCCGTATTGTCAGCTTTACCATTCGCTGCGATTCATCTGTTGTTCGCTGTGATTGATTGTCTTCGTGTTCTAGAGGAACGGGAACCCATTGAATTGTATTACAGCATAGAACCTATTTACCGGGTGGGAACAGCGCAATTTGATAAAGGACATGAAACGAAGAAGTGCACACACACAGCACCGACTATCTACTGAAGGTTTATTTTCCAGCGAACCAAAAAAGTAAACAATGGAGGGAAAGGAAGAAAAAAACACAGAAATAACCAATAAAAAGACTCCTACCCCACCATAATCACTTTCAAACAACTCTGCAACAATTCTTGATAAAACGTACGTACTTCGTCACCCCCCCCCCCAGAAATGTACAGACGCAGTAAGCACTGTGCCTGTGCAATTCTTGTTTCTTGTCCATTGTCAAATTGGGCTGTTCCCACCATGTAAGATTATCGGCCAACTCACCCAACTTTCTGCCTTGTTACAATAACCTACATCTCTTTTAAAGTTCGTCCTCCTTGCTTCCTTCTGAACAAAATAGTTTTTAGGTAAAACATCTTAACAAGGAAAAACAGTCATACCAGATACCCCATGAGAGCGGGACACCTGGTATATTGTTTTTGTGCGCTCTAAAACCAGTCTGTGAGTTCAGTTTTCTGCAGAATGCAGAGACAAAATGACGGCGATCAGTAAAATGTATCTTTAAGAAAGACAGAAGCTCATAATACAATTATATCTGAAAAAGAAATGGTACCATGAGCTAGTGAAAATTCATGCTCATTGTCCCTGAGCAGATTGTATTTCTACTGTAACCGTGTTTTGAGCTTTGTAAGTGGACAACAGAATCCTTCTATTGTCCACCGTGATTGAATCTCTTGTGTTCTTCAGGAAAGTAAACTCCAAAACCGGTTTCAGAGTTTGCCGATATACCTCTACCTGTACAATACCTCTAGTATAAGACGCCCGTAACGATAACCCTGGCGGTTACCTTTACGCATGCAAAAACAAAAAGCTGTTCCCAAATGTTTAGGTTGTATTCTTTCATTCCAGCCGTGTTCTGAGCTTTATAATTCGCTTGAATTATTTTATCGCCCACCGTAATTGACGGTACATGTTCTACAGTAAAATAAACACAAAGAAAATGGTTAGAGTGTACAGAAAATGGTTTAGAGTGCACAGTTATGCTTTATTGTATGTACTGTTTTATTTTCTACTCCTGCTTGAGCCAGTTCGTGGCCTGCAGTATGTTCTAAATAAAATAAATACCTCTACTATCAGAAAGATACATAAGAAGTATGCAATAACGATGACCTCAACGGTTGTCGTTAGTGTATGTAGAAATAGAACGAAAAAAACCCTTCCCCATTTTATAGGTTCCTTTCGTGGATATCACTGTCCATCACCAGGTCCGAAACAAATGTACTGTAGTGCTGTAACTGCGACCTTCAGGGCAGAGGTCGACGTCGGACCGTTATTACCTCCTGCCGCCTCCTTTGTGATCTACATAATCTGGTACGAAACGACCTGATCCCGCACACGGGTTCCTGTCTCGGGATGTAATTGAATATTTTTTTTTCTTCCGGGGCACATAAATTGAGGCGCCTGCAAGTTGGTACAATTTGCATCGAGGATATGGGCTCTAACTGCGATCCCCAACGAGTTGTCCGTGAGCTACGGCGCTCGGACTGGCCAATGCGAGCCCGTTAAACGAGTGACGTAATGACGTTACTCGATCTTAATTGGGAGCGTATGGATGCCTCCAGAACAGGCCTCCGGATAGATAGCGTGCAACGGAACTTCCGGGTCAGAATAGGGGTAGCGTAATGAAGGCCGGGCGTTGCCTGATTAACTTTGCGAAAAAAGAGATTGCGTTCTTCGCGAAAAGAAAAAACCTACTTTTACCTTCTTTTTTTTTATTTTTGCTTTTTGGGAGGGGGGGTGCAGTCTATTAGATACCGCGGCTTGCGCGTACCGTGTTCTGTGACACCGAGAGTTTAAGAGACGCAGGGCTTGTGATTTAGTATGTCCACGTTCCCTGCTTCGTGACTGGTTCTTAGGCATTCTTATCGGCGAATGCCGCAATCTTGATTGGTCGAAAAGCGATAACAAGATGGCCGGGACTCGCCGCACACTGACTTTCTCAAGCCGTTGGTGGCTATGGAAGAACTCAACTTTCGGACGTCACGCCTTTGCGGTGGCGCTGCAATCGGCATTGCGCCTGCATTGCGCATCCGCAGATGCCTCGCCCCAGGCGAGTGTAGCTTCTGCGCAAGCGCAGAGCCCCTACCCGATGGGGGCAAATGCGGGCTCGTTTTATATGCGGAGCGCACGGTCGTCTGCTTCTTTTGCAAAAGTTGTGGCGACGTCAGAACGCTGAGCTCAGAGTGGCTCTGATTGAAGGATTGTGGGCAGACCTCAAAGCAAGCTGCCTTGAGGTCTACCCACGTTCTGACGTTACCACTACCACTGCACAAGAAGCTGACGACTTGCTCTCCGCATTGATGTGAGTCTACTATAGAAGGCCTTGACTTTTAGAACTGGTCATTTTTATCGACTAAAGTCCAGCAAACAATATGCCATCGAAAACAAACTTTCACAAAAAGCACTTGAATGCTCCTTTAGGCAAGGCAGGGTGCGACTCCTTATATTCACGTTTCACGCTTTGCGACTGGTTTTTCGGCGTCCTTGTCGGTTCATGACGCGATCTCATTGGCCACGGAGCGCTAATAGGACGCTGGGGCACTCGGCACACTCTCTCTTCTCCAGCTTTCTAGTGGCTCTAGGTAGCGCTGGCCTTGCCCTTTTGCGGTCTCTCGTCGTCCCCGTACTTCTTTTGGCGTGTTTTTCTAGTGAACGATGAACCGATTTGCCAACGTACGCCACTACTTTGGTTCATATGGCAGGCTCGGGGATTCCGGATGGGCTCGATTAACTCTAATATGTGCCACAAAATACAAAGAGTGGGTTGGTGAAACTACAAGAATCATAGAAAGAATAAAAACTCTTAGGGACAAGGACAATGATGAAAGAACTGTGTTTAAAACACTTAGGGACGAAAACACTTAGGGACAAGGACAAGGATAAAAGACCTCAGGGACAAGTACAAGCATGAAAAGATTGTGCTTAAAAACACTTAGGGACAAAGACAACTTAGGGACAAGGGCAAGGATGAAATACCTCAGGGGCAAGGACAAGGACAGCGATGAAAGAACTGTGTTTAAAAACACTTAGGGACAAGGACAAGATAGAGATCTGGGACAAGCAGATGAAGGAACTGTTCTGTTGTCCTTGTCCCTGAGTGTTTTTATTATTTCCTTTAATTCTTGTAATATTTCCCGCAGTTCCCATGACGCGAATCATAATATGCGCGTCTCTTTCGTATTCATCGCTTCATAACCTGATACGGGTTTACTCCGACTTCCACCACTATTAGCGCCGAGATGTTTTTGTTTTTTTTAAATTGGGTTGTGGGGATATTTATACAGCGTGTGGTTGGTCAGCCATTTAAAGTTGCGACGAGTCACTCTGCTGTAGATGAGCAATTTAGCCAGTGCGGTACAACCGCTAGCCTGGGGTCTTTAACGTGCACCACGCAGTAGTGATACACGACCGCACGCCGAGTACGATGCTCATCCAGATCGAAACGGGCAGGGGTGGGGGCTCGAACCCAGGATCCCTGGGTTCTGCAGCGCGAGCTTTCGCTCCACGCGCGTCGAGCTGGTGTGCGCTTTAGCCCACTCGGCCACGATCTTTTTTTTTTTTTTCTTTATTGCATGGAAGCATAGACGGCGGGCACATGGGTCATAGTTGCAGTTTTGAAACGAGAATGCACTGAGATTATACAAGCTTATTCATATAAATTTTCACCAACATTTTTACAATTCAGACAAACTTGCATACCTCTTCGGGTACGCAGGGTTGACTCGGCTGTATCAGAAATCAGGAAACAAAAGACACTTTTCAAGTCGCCAGTACCATTTTGGCTTTTCCCCGAGTTCATCAAGGACACTTTTTACGTGGTTGCATGTTTCAATAAAATTTGATTTGGTAGTCCTTGGTGGTTCAGCGTTTCTGTCTATCATGCGAGTCTTCCAGAGACTATGCATACCAAGCAAAATAAAAAAATCAGAGGGGAATGTTTCTGGATCTTCCACAGGAAGAAAACGAATAGAGTATGCGTTGATATACAAGTCCTTTTTTATAGTCCTTTGAAGAACATCCCAGAAAAGGTATGCATCTGTGCAAAAAATGAAGCAATGCTCAATAGTCTCTGGCGTGTTGCATAAACGACAGTTGACCGACCACGGTACAAAAATCCCTTTGTCACGAAGCCATGGTTTTACGGGAAGTGTGTTAGTATGAACCTTAAAGAAAAATGTTTTTGCAGTTGGGGGAACGCGCATTCTGCGAACTCGTTTTAAAACATCTTGATCTGTACTATTTGGATAGTTGCTGCGATATAAAGGGTCTGGAAATAGCGAATCTATTAGGTTGTGGTAAAGCTCTTTTCTCGAAACAGTAAATAAATAATCCAAAGAAAATCGCACTTTCAAAAACTCAAAAGCTTCCACGACTTCTTTGAGAAAGCCAAAAGGTCGAGGCATTGCCACATGGTCAGTTGAAACAACGAAGTCGGGGAGGAGATTCATCAAGTGAGTTTGGAGGAAGGTTCTAATGAACGGGTGGGAAGACGTTCTGAGGAACATGAAACGTGAAACAATTTTCCGTACAAATAGGTGGGTTAAGCCTAGTCCTCCCGCTTCGATAGACCGAAACAAATTGTCGCGCCGCATTGGCTCCCATGAAGAGGCCCATATGAAGGTCGCAAAAATCCTATGGAAACGCTGAAGGTGTCCTCGGGCACAGTGAATAACCTGAAGCACGTACCACAGTTTGGCGACTAGGAAAATGTTACATGCTGTAGCACGGCCAAACACCGAAAGATGATTAGGCTTCAACATGTCCGCTCGGCGCTTAAGTTTTGTGACACTTTCTGTCCAGTAGCGTGAGCTATTTCGAACACATTCTAGAGGTGCGCCAAGGTAAGTAGTTGGCACGCCAGACCACGCCATTCCTGCATAATCCGAGGGCGTTGTCCCCCAAGTCCCATACCAAAGTCCACAGCACTTGGAGGTATTAACCAGCGCTCCAGTTGCCCTACAAAATTGCTGGGTTAATTGTAATGCAGCGTCGATACTTTGCTTATCAACACAGAAAAAGGCTACATCATCGGCATAAGCCAGAACTTTCACTTCTTGAGATAACAATTTATAACCTTTTACGTCTGTACTTTTCAGTATACTTAGACACAGAGGCTCCAAATATAATGCAAACAGAAGGGGAGACAGGGGACATCCTTGTTTTACAGATGAGTGAAGGTGAATTGGTGAGGAAAGAGCCCCGTTTACTATTAATCGAGTTATTGCTTCGGAATAACATATTTTTATACCGTTAAGGAGGACCTTTCCTACGTTAATGTGTTCTAAAAGAGCAAACAAAAAGAAATGGCTAACGCGGTCGAAAGCTTTCGCTAGGTCAATTTGAAGCATGGCCACTTGATCTTGTAAACTGTCGCAGCAATGAAGAACAGATCGCGCTACGTGAATGTTTGTCTGGATTGTGCGGCCTTTAATCCCGCACGTTTGATGAGCTCCAACCACTCTTGAAATGGCACATTGTAAGCGTTTAGTAAGAATTTTGGCAAATATTTTGTAATCGACATTGCAGAGAGCTATTGGGCGATACCCTTCAACAGTCCTTAACTTGTCAGAGTCGGAGCTTTTTGGTATTAACACAGTGTGACTCTGATAAAACGATGGAGGTAACCTGCCATACTGAAGTGAAGCTGTAAAAAGTTCAAGGAGGAATGGACATATCATGTCTATGTGTTGCTTATAAAATTCTGCTGAAAGGCCGTCTGGTCCAGGTGTCTTCGAGCTGGGAAGGGAGCCCACGGCCTGGCATATCTCTTTGAGAGAAAACGGTCGAGTGAATAGTTCGGAGTCCTCGTCATTCAAGCTGGGCAGCAGTGAAACGAGAGGCATATACTCTTCGTTTGATGAGGGGGAGGCCTGATCAAATAAGTTTTGATAGTGTTGTGTGAATGTGGTCATAATGCTGTCGGTATTTCTTGAGTAAGCGCCATTACATAGCAACTCCGGAATTTCTTTTGCTAAGGCGTGTCTGCGCTCGTCATCTAAAGACTTTTTAGTAGGTTGCTCGGCCGATACAAGGCGTTGACATCTTGATCGCACGGCCGCTCCTCGGTAACGCTGAAGCTCGTGGCGTTGGAGCTCAGATTTCAGAAAGCAAATTTCCTCATGAAAACTACCAGGTTTTTCGCATTCCAGATCATACAGTTCGTGAAGGCTATGTGTAAGTGCACGCCTGTCAGCTTTCTCGTGATATGCCTGAATACACGCACACTCAATTGCGATGCTTTTAGCTTCTGCCTTAAAACTATCCCACTGTGCGAAAATGGAAAGATCGGTATTACTACGAATGGCCATAAAACAGGTAATTAGTCGCTCATTAAAGTCATTGTTCTTAGGCATGATTGTTGTTTAACTTCCACAGCGCCCATTTGAGTCTAAGT
>JAZHYW010045429.1:0-27920 GCA_037355805.1 Ixodes ricinus | reverse complement strand
TTGTACTTTCTTCCCGGTTACGTATTGCTTTTTTTCCATCTCACTGAGGTATATCATAAAGAGCAGGGGAGACAATGGGCAACCCTGTCTAAGACCTCTTTTTATTGCTGCTGGTCTTGTAGTTTCGGCTTCCCATGTTATAACCACCCTATTCTCCGTATAAACCCGTTCTAGAAACTTAACCATGGTTCCCTCTAGTCCATATCCCTTCAGTTGGTTCCAGAGTTTTTCCTGATTCACATTGTCATATGCCCCTTTGATGTCTAAAAATGCTACCCATAATGGCCTTTGACTTGTCATTGCTATCTCTATGCACTGAGTGATTACGAATAAATTATCATCTAGTCGTCTATCTTTCCTGAAACCGTTTTGAAGCTCCCCTAGAATCTGCTTTCTCTCTGCCCATTCTTCCATTCTTCTTTTACAATTTGCATAGCTAGTCTGTATATTACTGAAGTTACTGTGATTGGTCGGTATGATTTGATACTGTCTTTGTCTCCCTTGCCCTTATATAATAATCTCATCCTGCTCAATTTCCAGTCACTGGGTACCTCCCTCCCATAAGTATCTGGTCAATCACCTGCCTTAGTTTCAATTTGCTTGTTTTGCCTAGAACTTTTATCAATCTCATTGGTATGCCGTCTGGACCTGTCGCAGTTCCAGCCGGAACCCTTCCTTCTGCTTTTTCCCACTCCCCAGTGGTCATTTCCTCTTCTTCACTATGATCCTCCTCTTGTGTTGTGTAGACGCTACCATTCCCTACGGCCTGATCTGATTCTAACTCCGAAAATGCTGCTTCGATTGTATGCCTAATGTATTCTCTTGCCTCTTCCCCTCTACCTTTGTCCCTTCCTGTGTGGTTAGTGTCTGCTGGTACCCCTCGGTCTTTTTTCCCTGCGCACTGATGTGTTCCCAGAACCTTTTTGCCGCATTCCTATCCTTCTGGTTTATCTCTATCATCCACTGGACCCCTGCCCTCCCAATTTTGGCCTGTATTAATGCTGATGCCTCCCGCTTTCTTTCCTGAAATTCCTCCCATTTTGATGCTACTTCGGCTAGTGTGGCCCCCTTTTTCTTTGCCCATCTGTGTTCTTTAGATGCCGCTTGGCGTCTCGATATTGCTGCCTTAACCTCTTTATCCCACCAGCTTTTGAGCTTGCGTTTTAGTTTTCTTCCTCCTTGTTTGATTCGATATTTCTCTAACTCTCTTTTGAAAACACTAATTAAGTCTTCATATGTCCATTCTCTTTCCGGTTGCTTGGATACTATGTTCTCGATTCGCTTAGATACCTCCTGTAGTTGTTTATCATTTAAGTTATTTCTACCTTCTTGTTTTTGATTTTGCATTTCTGGTTTTACTGTGCCAAATCTGATCTTGATTCTCTTATGGTCGCTCCCCAGACTTTTTGTGCCTTCCTCATCTATTTCCATACCTCCTAGTTTGTTGTATATCTTACGCGACATTAAACAGTAGTCAATAGTCGAGTGCGAGTTCTTTCTTTCCCATGTTATTTTTCCATCACATTTTACCTGAGCATTAACCAATACCAGATCAAGAGCTTCGCAGAACTCCTCTAACATCCTCCCTGTTGTATCTGTATGTCCATCAAAGTCTTCCAAATGTGCATTCATGTCCCCCAAGATAATTATTTCCTTGTTAGTGCCGATTTCCCTAACGTCTCCTGATATACATGTCAAGTGTTCTGCATTTTCCTCCCCTGCATCATTCCCTGTTTTTAGATACACAAAACCCAGGATTGTGTCTAAACCCCCAATATTGCCTTTGACCCACATGTGTTCCCTGCAACCTTCTCGTTCCCTTTCCCATTCCTGACCCTTAACTAACACCCCTAAATCCCCTCCCTTGCGTTCCCCATTGGCCCGGTTGCATCCCATCCAATGATATCCCGGTATGTATGGTGGTTCTTCCATATCCCTCAGATGTGTTTCTGCTAATCCATACACTGCAAAGTTTTCGCTCTCTAATTGCTCCTCAATCTCCTCCCACTTTATTCTGTTCCTGCCCCCCTGCATGTTTATGAACCCTATGTTAAGCTGTTTCTTTTTCCTAGTCCTGCGAGGCTTCCTCTCACCCTCCCAAACCTTCCCCTCTGTATCTACATTTTGGCCCTCATTTACACCGGCGCCCTCAGGGCTCCGGGACCCCCAAAAAATGTACGATGTGACGTCCAATCCTATCGCCTACCGTGCTCCCAGTGGTTCCACTGTAGTGGATGCCCCATGTAAAAGGGTCGGAGCGAGCCTCGTACACCACCCTGTTTACTTCCATTACTCCGTACCCAAATCGTCGGCTCAACCCCTTATCACCCGGTTAGCTTCCACCACCCGCTTCTCTATCTGCAAAGACTGTCCCCAGACCTCTGGGACGGTGCATATTTGCACATGCACAGTCTCGGAGACCTCCCTCAGCTTACGTAACCCCAACTCTATCTGCCTGGCGAGGTTCTGGCTCCGTCCCTTTAACACATCATTTAGTCCTGCGTGTACTACAACTAGGTTCTCTCCCTCCCTGTTTTCCCACACCTCCTCCTTCGCTTTGGCCATAGCGTCTACCATGCACTTTCCTGGCTGAGCCACTACGTTTACCCTCCCATCCCCTTTCACCCTGTCCAGCAGCCCCTCCCTAACCCTTGTTATGTTTGAGTCTCCTACCACCAGCACCCTCTTAACCCCCGACTGCCTGTCTTCATCCCCTCCAGCTATCTGTGCTTTCTCTGCCTCAACTTCTGCTGCCTTCCTCGAACCCTGCTGTACTGCAGCACTATACAGCTGTGCAGGCTCCTTTCCTACACAGTCAGCCACCTCGTCACTATTTAACTGGCCCCCTTTGTCTGCCGCCCCCACCGCCGTCTTCTCTGCCACCTCCCCTTTTTCTTATTAACTACTCCTGTCAGTTGCTGCACCATCTCCTCACACTTCTTCCTATGCTCCTCCAACTCCGCCTTCCACTCTTCCCCCTGTCTAAGCTCCTCCACCTGTCGCTCAAGTTCGGCTCGCTGTTCCCGTTCTCGCCTCAGCTCTCCCGCCACGCTCTCTACCTTACTTTCCCATTCCCTGGTCATCTCCTCCACATCCGCTTCGGCCCTCTTAATCAAATCTCCCACCTGCGCCTCGAGCTGTACCCGCTTCTCCCGCTCTACCCCTATCTCCCGCTTCAACTCCTGAACCGTATCCGCCCATTCCCTTCCTATTCTCCTAAAACCAAGTTCTACCTTCTCGCAACTCCGGCAGGTAAAGCTGCTCTCCTCGGCTTCTGCTACAGTTTTGAACTCCGTCTCCATCATGCAGCACCAACGGCCACACTCTTCACATTCTACATCGGGTCCTTCTTTTACTTTAGGCTGCGCATCCTTCTTCCGTCGCGTATTCACCATTGCCTACCGACACACAGCGCGACCCCACGACAAATATCCCACCAAAACTCGAACCAAGAAAGCCTGGGTACGCCTCTGCCCACACAACCAACTAGCCCGCCAAAAGTTTCAAACGTGCAGGTGGTTCGGTCTCGTGACCCTACCTAAAAAGCCTGCTTTAACCCGACTATCCTATCGCTACTTTAAAAACTGCTTTCTTCTACCTATAAAACCACTAGTATAAGACCAAAAATGCTTTACAGTAGGGCTGTAAACCTGGAGGACCAACCCCAATGGGGTGTGCCTCTTGCCTTTAGCGCGCAACACCACCAACGAAGAAGATCCAACAGGCAAGCCTATCCTATCGCTACTTTAAAAACTGCTTTCTACTACCCCATAAACACACCCGCAACTAAACTAAATACACCAAAAATCACTTAGCTTCGCAGGAGCTCTGGAAAACACGTCCTCTTTGTCAGCTGAGGAGAGAGACCGTCTGCCACGGCAAACCCATCTCATTCCCTCTCCTTCTCGATCATTTACCCGCCAACGGAGCGTTACCCTCCGGTCAAATCCAAACCGGCACCTCGCCGGTTCCACATCTTGTTGCAGCACTTCCACCACAACAGCAGCACTGGCAACGGAAGCAACATCAGTACCCCAGGAACAACGGCTCCTACCTCGGCACGTGCGAACACGTAAGGGCGGACATGGAGCACCTGCGTTGGAAACGTCCGCAGTACTCCGGACCCCGGACTTGAGCCATCAGCAGGCTTGATTGAGTATCAGGCCGGCACCTCACTTCACTCGTGGGCCTGTGCCGGGAACTTCCACCACTCAGCGGCAGCCTGGCAGTCGCTGCTCGACTTCCTCCGGTACCCGACGGCCTCCGCGGGTCGCGGTATCCGATCGCCTGGACCCCCAACGCGGCGAGGGAAAGAAGAGGGAGAGGAGGACACTCTGGTAACGGCGCTCACGCCGATTGGCTGGCTCGTGGAGATAGACGCTGCCGCCGTCAACATAGGCAGAAGTTACAACGAGTTTCCGAAGCGGTAGCGTTATTTTGTGTGTGCGTGCGTGCGTGCGTGCGTGCGTGTGTGCGTGTGTGTGTGTGTGTGTGTGTGTGTGTGTGTGTGTGTGTGTGTGTGTGTGTGTGTGTGTGTGTGTGTGTGTGTGTGTGTGTGTGTGTGTGTGTGTGTGTGTGTGTGTGTGTGTGTGTGTGTGTTTCCAAGCTCTCTTTTTTGAGGGCACGTCACGCTTGGAGCTAGCAAACTGCTGTTGACGTCATCCGGATCTACACCCGGACCCCAACTTCTTGTCTCGGGCTAGAGTGGTTTCGTCGGCGGGGGGGGGGGTTGTGACGCCAACACCTGGTACGATCACTAGTGAACCCATTTTCGGAAATCGCCGGTTCTGCGGGTCCCAGTATCAAAATGCGCGAACACGTTTTCATGAACGCACGGCAGTCTATGGGTCAAAGAAGCTGATCCTCCTATAGCTTTTTTGAGCTGCAGTGACCTAGATTGGGCTTCCCCAAACCAGAATCTCCTTGTCTGTCTATTGTGGCTTTTCTCTTCATCTCATTCTGAATGCGCGAATTGTTTCATCCTCAAAATCATCGAAACCAGTTTTACGCCACGTGTAGTCATATATGAACTATAATGGATTCTGACTCTGGAATCTTCCAAATCAAATCAGTTTATTTTCTGCCACAAAACTACATTCGTGACAAGGGCGCTGGGAAAAAAAGCTGCAGGTTTGCAGCTTGACGGGTCCCAGCGCCCTAATATACAAGGCTGCAGCGGTAGACATAAATAAGAAATAAAATAAAAACCTGACCATCTTCACCTCAATTCGTCAGGAATGGTCGGAACTGGTGCAGAAGGGGAATTGGAGTATAGAAGCAGTTTTGTGGACACTCTCTTGTGTTTCCCTCTGTACCATCCTATTCCTTTCTAGCCGCGCAGCGCCCATTTCCGTGTTTCGCGACTGCCGGCGTCGGCGTAACCGCGCTAAATTTAACGGGAAAATTGACATCACGTGAACTCAACACCAATCCAATTTCCCACTAAATTTAGCGGGTAAATTTCGTTTCTTAGCTAGATTTTGCGGACAAATTTAGTTTCTCCGGTAGATTTAGCGGGAAAATTTGAAGTCGGGTGACCTCAACACCAATTCAATTCCCGAGTTGGTGTTGAGGTCACGTGACGTCGATTTTCCCGCTAATTCTAGCGGAGAAACTGAATTTGTTCATAGGCGACGTGACACCAAGTCATGTGACGTCATTTTCCCCGCTAAAGTGAGCAGGGAAACTGAATTGGAGGAGCCGGGGGAGAGGAAAGTATGGAGGAGGAGAGGAGGAGGGTGAATACCTTCCCCGCCTCTCCTCCTCGAGAGCTGCGCTCTAAATTCGAATTACAGAGATTTGCAAACGTCTTTAATTTTTGCTTTCTTTTTTTACAGTTTGATGGTACAAGTGCAACTTCTCGCTTTTGACTGGGGTGACAAAGTACTCGCTCTTGGTTGCTAATCAGCGACAAAGGCTGCTGTCCTCGAGTCAACGTTTCTCCTGAGTGCGCACGCGTCTCGCACTCGCGTGCTCATCAACAAGTCTGACTGCCTGATCAACTTCAAGTTCGACTGTGTATGGATATGCAATGCCGGACTACATGTCAAGTCCCCCAAATCGCGTCATGGCATATTACCAACTTATTTTCAGAATGCGTCATGAGCCGAGACTGCCGTCAAACTAAAACACGGTGGGTGCCATGTCTACAATGCACGAGTCCCGTTTGTTCCTAAGATATTGAAGCACGTATCATGCTGCATATTCCGAATTATTTCAGAGTAAACTTAAATTGCACCAGCTAAGGCGCATCTTGGAGGTCATAAAGATCACATCAAAAAGTTACTTTTTTCAAGTCATCGCAAATATAGCGTTCTTTTGCTGACTTTTAATTCTTTTATTACTAGCTTGCAAATCTTGCCAAGTATCTTTGAATGTAATCCAATTACTTTTTCAAGGAATTGTACTCACTCAAGGACAGTCCGTACATTTTAAATGAGTTGAGCATTTGGCACAACACCGATTTCAGCGCGCTGTCCGAATTCCAGCATGTAGCGAAAAAAAAACGAAGAGGGCAGCTGCCCCGGTGTGAGAGAGGAGAACGCGGTGAAAATAAAAACAGGAACTTAGAAGATGGGGGAAGGGGAGGGGGGGGGCACTTAGGCTGTCTCGTGATCCCTGTTGTCACATGACTGCACCCTTAATCTGGGGCCGGCAAACGCCACGGCTATAGCCGTGACGTTCAACGTTTTCAGGACTTAGCCGCGAACTGATCCGGCCCCGTCAAAGTTGCCGTGTACAACGTCACGGCTGCTGTTCGCCCCCTCCCTCTTTGATGGTGCGAATGGCTATATAGGTGGCTCCGTAGGCGGCCCTGTAATTTTTGGCGGCCCGTTTGTGCAGGGCCGGCAAAAACGGGCCGGCTATGCACGTAATAGTGGAAAAAAAGACTCTGCTTTCCGCTAGATGGCGGCAGTTGCGGCCACCCAGCGTGCCCCGCGGGCGCAGCCAGCGCATTTCTCTTCTCGTTGTGCCAGGACGACGAATTTTGAACGTACGAAGTACGAATCTAATCGGAAGCATCTGCGGGTGACGTTTGTTTTCTTATCATGGTGATGGAAGCCTATGTTAGAGTGTGCGCCGAAGCCGCGGGACAGTGAGTTAGTTCTTCAGGATGCTCACGTCGAAGGATATCAAAGGCGGGCGGTGTAACCATGACGGAACATGTGAATTCGATGGCTTCACACGGCCTGCTGATCTGGCGGCACGACCAGCACGATCACCACTTCTGGGCCAACTTGGCTGGTGCTATTACTGCGGGCACAGTCCTCTTCAGCATAACCGACTGGGTAATTATGTAGCTCACTGGCTAATAACGGAATAGAGTCAAGTGTTGAAAGAGTTCCTAACTAGTAACTTTTGTTCTCGTTAACAGAGGACTTCTTGGACCCTCTCCTGGATGATACAGGTATCTATACACCATATTTTTGTATTCTAAGAAGCACGTTTGAAATCACCTCTTTTCATATTATTCGGATACCGGCTGGCGTCGCCGGTGGAAAGCGGAAAACAGGTTTACTTCATTTCACCTTAGCATGGACTTACCACAACGGCTACAAGCGCGGACTCTTCGCGTCTGACGTCGGCTCGGATGCGCACAAGCACTCGTGGAGGGTGACAATTTTTAAAGTTCTCGGGTCACAGTCGCAGCCCTTATGGTTTGCCTATGGTAAGCTGAGGCAGATAAAGCTAGCCGGTTATGCCTCAACGGTGGCCACCAGCATTTTCCAGCGACAAGGTGTAAATAGTTTATAGGGGGTGCTTTTTTCTTGCCGAAGTGTCCGCCGATAGAGCACGGCGTATACGGCGCACTCATCAGCTTGCCGTCCGAGGTATATAGTCGTGCGTCTCGGCCGGCGTCGACGATCGCGTTGAGCAAAGGAGGACGGCCACACAAGGAACATTTATACTAAAATTGATGATGAATGTAACATCTACAATACACTAAGTTTGTCCTTGTGCGTGCACCCTTCTTTGCTCACGCGACCGTCGACGTCGGCCGAAACGTTCTTTCTGTGTGAATGAGCCTTCAGGGGAGACTCGCGTCCCTGCGCTAGACGTCAAAGCGTGACATGTGAGGACAGTCTCCGCCCACCGCGTCGCAGCCTACGACGTACCGCTGTCCGCAGTGAAGGGGTGCCACACTGATTGCTTTAAAGCATGCTGAGCTTCAATCGGTACGCGTTCGGAAGCGAGAAAGACAGGCAGGCGTTCTACAGTACGCCTCGAGCAAAGAGAATATACTCGGGTGTCTGTGTCTCGGATAGCTTCTTTCCAGCTGTCGCTGTCCGCCATCTTACGCAGAATCTTACCAATTCTGTTGATAAGTTTGTGCTCATGATGTAACCAAGTATCACATGTTAGATCTTATTTCAGGCACAAAGTTGAGCTCGAATGTCGATCATTTATAGAAAGCAAAGATTTGCTTGGTGGTGCAACTGCGCGAACCGCAAGTTGACATCACATTGTTGTCCTCGATGCTAGTGTCAGTAATTGACGTCAAGGCTGCGCAGCTACGCTTTTGGAGCTCATCGAGGTGCACGCCGTGATCCTGCCATTACCGCTACATCTGTAAGGCACTGCGTCCAACCGTTGCGATTATCGTACTCGGCAGCTTCGTCCGACACTATGGAAACGACATGTCGCAGACTCATGCCGCAAGTTGTGCAGACTGTCGCTCGAATGCCGTAGACTACCAAAACGTGGCGACTGAGTTCGCGTTGCAGAGCAGACGACACTCTGGCGCCTGCTACACGTGACGCATTCGCATCGGCCGCGCGTCGTTGGCGAGGATCGCTGTCAGCTCGTACGCGTGATGCCTATGCTAGCGGCCGAGGTTCAATGCGTGGACGTGAGCCGAAGTTGTCGTTTCGATTACCTCTCGTGACGTAGAGATTCGATGTCATAAGATACTGCGCATTTGTCGCGACAGCTAACGACGTAAGTGTCTGTCACTAGTGGCTATTTTATCGCTTTAAAGCATGTTGAGCTTTAATCGGTACGCGCTCGGAAGCGAGAAAGACAGGCAGGCGTTCTACGCACGCCCGAGCAAAGAGAATATACTCGGGTGTCTGTGTCTCGGATGGCTTCTTTCCAGCTGTCGCTGTCCCCCATCTTACGCAGAAATCTTACCAATTTTTTATAAGTTTGTGCTCATGATGTAACGAAGTATACATGTTAGATCTTATTTCAGGCACAAAGTTGTGGGTCGAATTTGGATTATTTATAAAAAAAAAGAAAGATTTGTGGTGGTGCAACTGCGCGAACCGCAAGTTGCACACATTTTTGTCCTCATGTTATTAGAAATTGAAACGTCTAAGGCGGAAACTAACCTTTTCCAACTTATCGGAGGTAGCATGCCTGACTCCTTTCCATTTCCCTACATCTTAAGTAATGCAGTATAACGTTTGGTGACACTCTAAGAATAAGCTTTTATTAGGCTAACTGAATTTAGGAAATGTATTGTATTAAACAATATTTTTGAAAAAAGTCGAACTATTTATTTTACAATATTTGACGCAGTTTAGCAAGGTGTTTACCCTGACGTGACCATACTTTTAAATTTAGTAATTACAGAAAGTTAATTATTCAAAATCTTTGACACCATAATTATCCAAACGTCAAATGTTATGAATTTTTATATTAAACAAAAATAGCTGTTTATGTGCGACGTGTAGTTTTTGAGCAAACGATTTAGTCGGTGTTTCATGACGCAGCCTGTATGATATAACCATGAACCTGTAGATCCTGGCAAGTGGACAGCCTCAGCTCCCCTTCCTGGTGGCGTCGAAATTTACTGGTTTGTTCCCACTCTGCAAACTGCCACCAAAGCTCTATTCATATGACGTCAGACTGCTTTTTAATGTCCAGTAACTAAACATAAGCATGGCCGCCGAGAGCAAATGCGGTTATCTAATTGGCGAATTTGTTTTCGCTTATTTTGTTTTCCGCAGAGCTCACGAATAAACGTTTTGTTAGCGGCCATGTTTGTGGCCGATGACTCAACATTTGTATAGACTCTAACATCCAGCAAGCTACTTTCTAAAAAACCAGCTGTTTGCTAAATTTTAGAACGTAATTAAGATAAAAGACATGTTCTCTCTCCCCTATTATCTTATAATGAAATGCTGAAAATTCTTAATCGCAGCGGCATCATGCCTTGATGACAGAGGCAAATGGCCTTCGGACGTGCCGCGGACACCCGTCTTGTGGCACGAAGCTCCGGCAGACTGCAACACAGTTGGCTCGGAGAGCGCACCTGCAACTGCGGCGGGTCCTAGTTCACCAAGTGTGTCAACTGAAAGCAACGGCCATGCTTCCACCAATATTTCAGCAAGTGACACAAGTTTTCATATACTTTTCTATTTTATTGTTTGAATGTGGTATTTATTACAACAAAGCACCACCTGTATCTTCAGCTGTGCATCTAATTTAAACAAATAAATGGATTGTTTACCTGCGGACCCACTGTTCTTTTAAATGTTTAGAAACCATCGGCCTTGCCCTTGAAACAATTCCTGTATATTTGCTTTCCCCTAGAGCACTCGGGAAGTGAATCGCTAAAGTATACAAATTGAGCTTGGTAATGATTTTCCAATATATTTTGCGACTCAAAAATAAAGTTGCGACGTGACTATGTGCATGACGTCTTACAAGAAGACGTCAGGCTCAGTGCCACGTCACAGCTTCATTTTTACGGTGAAATTTTCCTGTACTTCTCATTTGCCTGGCTTTCTTCGTGCATCACAGTCCTGGACCCTCCGAGATACTCTGCGGGGGAGTGGACGACGGCACATTTTTATAGCCAGCAGAAAACGGGCCACATAGAAAACAGGCCAGCTAGAAAACAGGCCAGCTAGAAAACGGGCCACCTAGTACACAGGCCAGCTAGAAAACGGGCCAGCTAAAAAACGGGCCGGCAAGATCCAACTTGTCACGGCAAATTTTGGGGCCACCTAAAAAGGGACGGCAAACGGGCTGGCAATTTTAGGTGGCCCCGAAATTTGCCGTGACAAGTTGGATCTCATTTGTCACGGCTATAGGTGGCTCCCTAGGTGGCCCCAGATTAAGAGTGTGCGCCCTAACGACGTGCAAAGAGGGCGTCCCGAAGTACCGTATCGAGATTCAAGATTCATTCAACACTCTTTGACAAGAGGCATCGGCACAAGGACAGTGCCTACAAAAAAGGAATCCAATAGACATGTTGCTAAATCACCCAAGCATCAAGGAGAATGCGTGGATTGGTATTCCACGCTCCGCACATGCTGGCGTCAGCAGTAGTAACTTTACTAAAGCAGATACCTAAAACAAATGGCATCTTGCACGCGCGTTCGTCAACGCTTTATTTTGGTTATTTACTGGAATTTTTTTATACGGGGAAGGCGTGCGCGTGTGGCGCGTGGAACACTATTCCCTGCACTCTCCTTGATGCTTGGGTAATAACGTGAGTGGCGCATATACCACTTTTTTTTTCTGTTCGGTCGTTGTCTTATTTTTTACATAATTGTGTCGCCGAGGTGTAAGGGAGTTTTCGTAGATCGTTCTGGCCGTCCCGCAACAGTCTCCGCAACCCGCTACAATACCCGGAACTCTACAGTCAAGGCCATCGGCGCGAAGGCGCAGTAGAGGCTTCTTCGTTGCGGAGAGCTTAGCGGAAGGGGAAACGCGGTCTACGAAAAGTCCCTAATAAAGTTTAGCGAACCGTTACCATGTTCTGCGTACCGCACTAGCAAACCCCTTGAAGCACGCTTTTAAGCGTGCGCCAAAGTGGTATCATGACCGAAGGGTTCCGGTAGTGTGAGACATGGTAACGGTTTGCTAAAAGTCCCTAATAGGTACTTTTTAGAAAACCGTTGCTGTCTACGATACCGTGACCGCGGGGCGCGCGCTTAAAAGCATGCTTCAAAGGATCCGGTAGTCGGTACGCACAGCGCGGTAACGGTTTGCTAATGTCCCTAATGTTAGGCATTCTCCCGGCATTGTTCCGGTGTAGTATTGTGGTAACTGCACGATAAAACCCATATTTTCGAACACCGCAAGAAACTGTCTTCTATGATAGTATTCGCTAAAGTCACTGTATCCTGAGCAGGATACAAACAACCAAAACCTGGCAAAGTGATTGGCTGATCGCTTCCTGTTCCACTGGCAACCGCCGTCTTGGTATTTGCCAATCTTCGAAGTTTCGAAAGGGTCGTTCCGAACCAATCGCATCACGATCGCTACATAGCGTCATCATCGTACTGAAAGTGTTCCTCACCTCTATAAACACCTTTGGCGCTGTGTATAGACTTTTTTTTTAATGTTTACAAAATCACAGTCCCGCGTGCGGTCTTCACAGCTCCGCACGTGCGTGTTCGTCGCTTCGGAAAGCGAGGAAAGCACGCGCCATACGCACGAACAGTCAAGATGTCACCGGCCACACGCTCTTTTTTGGAAAGGTCTATACAATAGACCTATCTCACCAAGCGTTTGGCGCATGCGCGAGGCAGCCATAACTTTAGTTCACAGGAGGCAATCGGCAGTGCACGAGACTGTTCGTGCCCTGCACGCGCAGAGCTCCAGCGAGGTTGTCGCACGCGCAGAAAGACTAAAGTTCCCTCGATGCATTGCGGCAGCGGTGGCGTAGTCAAACTGGCTGGTGAGATCATAGAGTTATTATAATGTACGCTAGAGGTTCAACTGGCGCTAGTGTGCTGACGCAAATTGAAGCAGACAGCAACCAGTCCAAAATTGACTTCCGGTAATGCATTTCTATGGGAAAAAGTGAGTGCATTTTCTCCCTGCGCTCGATCATAAGAGCAAATATCCCAAATAATTCGTACGTACTAGGTAGCTTGGAACATTTCTCAGTCAGGCCGACGAAATAATTGGTCAGTTACGGCGTTTTTCTTTCAAATTCATCGCATTAAAAACGGTGCTAAAACGGCTTCGTACGTGTATTTTTGTGCACTGTCGGACACTGTTAGCGCGAACACGACGTTGGCGCTTTTCAGCGTGGGGGATATACGTGCCAAACGAACGAAGAACATCTGGAAATTAAGAAAGACGGCAAGAACTACGCAGTAACACTGGATCAGTAACTACACGTTGCATGTAGGATCAAAATAAATTGAAGGCCACGTAATCTATTCCGATTTTAAATAAGTAAGTACCGCTTTATTCTTTCTGCTCTGAGCGAAGCTGCTTGTTCTACGTTCAAAATATCACCCGCACGCTCGAAATCTTTGAGAACAAGTGCCCGATAAAAGCTGCCCGGCAGAGAAAACAATACGAAGAGACACCTTTCATAGCCCACGGACTTTATTCTCTACGTTTTGAATGTTTTTATCCGCTCATGCACGACGGGGTCATTTTCATATAGTGACAGGACTGGCATATTATCAATATATAAGCGTCACCGGAATGCTGGCGAGCCTTGAACACACTCTATATTCCTTTCGATTGTAATTTTGCTTCGAATCGTCGCTTGTTTTTACACACCTGCTGCGGAACACACGTTTGGGACTGAAATGTAGCGAAGTTAAACATCGTTCACTGATGAAGAAAAATGCGCTAACTAAAGCAATTACAGTTTCACAGTGTTAATCAAGGTGCATACTATTCGGTACGACCCAAATAACCAAAGTGTTCCGTGTTATTTTTCGGCGAAGAGGCAAAATGCACGCGCGTTTTCCCATAGGAATGCACAGGAGCACCGCAAAAGTAGACTGGTTGCTGTCTGCTTCAATTTGCGTCACGGAAGTCGCATAGACACTAGCGCCAGTTGAACCTCTAGCGTACATTATAATAACTCTATGGGTGAGATCGGTCTAATAACTTATCAATCATGCCTATCCGGGGGGATCGGTGGCCGAGTGGCCTAGCGCACACCAGCTCGGAGCACGTGGAGCGAAAGCTCGCGCTGCAGAAACCAGGATCCTGGGCTCAATCTCCACCCCTGCCCGTTTCGATCTGGATGAGCATCGTACCGGCGTGCGGTCAGGGCCGCCCACACTAGCGAGAAAACGCGCGCGGCGCGCCGATCGCGTTGAAAACGCGTTCCGCAAAATCGGTTGAGCGCGTGAGATCATGCGTTCGCTCGAATGCTCCAAGAGTGCGCGAGGCCTCCTGTGCTGTCACATGACATTCGCCGCGATCGGCGTGCCGCGCGCGTTTTCTCGCTAGTGTGGGCGGCCTTTATCACTACTGCGTGATGCACGTTAAAGACCCCAAGCTAGCGGTTGTACTGCACTGGCTAAATTGCTCATCTACAGCTGGGAGACTCATCGCCCATTGAGGCAGACCAAGTTCGAGGCTGTATAAACATACACACAACCCAATTTTCATGCCTATCCTAACAGATTTCTTACAATGATATACATATAAATTGCTGTTCTTGCGCATTTCAAGAGATTACGAGACGGAATGTCCAACGAGCCTGAATGTCCAACGAGACGAAAGATCCAATAATGGATATTCAGGCACGTTGGACATTCAGGCGCGTTGGACATTCCGTCTCGGTTGGATCTTTCATCTCGTTGGACATTCAGGCTCGTTGTACATTCCGTCTCGATTGGATTTTTCGTCTCGATGGACATTCAGTCTCGTTGTACATTCTGTCTCGATTGGATCTTTTTGTCTCGTTGGACATTCAGGCACGTTGGACATTCCGTCTGCGCCTGTCACGTGCTAGAATAATTTGTCTCGTTAAATATAGACTTGCGTGTGTATTTATTCCGTGTTCCTGCAGGCATTGCCGTATTTTCGTCATACTAAAATGTGCCACTGAAGCTGAAGTTGACGGACCGACAGAGAAACATAGAGCAGACACAAATACTATAATTTCATCTAAAGGAGGGCATGACGGTTAAGTTCGCTGAGTGCCGATGCGCAGCTATATACCCATCGGTTAAAGGTATTGACTGTACAACGCAAAACGGTTATTTGATAATGACAGTTGAAATGTTTCGAATGTTTTGATGACATAGGTCAGACAATTTGAAATATATAATAAGGCTGCAGTGTCCGGGTGTTCGAGTGCAGCGCCATTGGGGTACGTCTTCAGATCCCAGGAATTTCTGGTTCAGCCCTCATTTCTGCCCGTTTCGATCTCTAGATGAGCTGCGTACGGAGACCCGCACCGTAAGCACATGACCGCCCGCCAGCGCCACTGACTATGCGCAGAGTGAATATTTAAATGTTTGAAAGGAGCTTTGGGAGCTGTTGGTGCGAGGGATCAGCAGTTTGCGCAAGCGTGATTTCCCACTAATAAAAAATAATAATATAGATATCTTTTAAAAAATCCACATATAACGCGCCTATAAATGCACGGGGGTGGTTGGGGGTGTGACCCGACAATTCATGAGCAAATGCAGAACAGTTGTGTCAATTGGACATTTTTTTTTAATTTTTGTTCGTTTATCTTTGGAACTGACAACTCACTGTACACTGCAGTTGTCAGTAGTTTACATACGACATGCATCCCCTGCCAGTAGGTTTGTATGTCAGAGAATAGAGCGATACTATACTGGAATCGCGCAGTAGCAGTTGTTTTTTTGCATGTGACATGCATAGGGGTTTTCAGAAGCCCGTGTAATTTAACTAGCTCCTGGAAGCGCTCAAAGCTCGCGATCCTGTCGAGCTAGTTGATGACGTCTGGGTACGTGGGGAACTTAACTGCTGATAAAGGACGCGAACGCATCCACCTCGACGTGCAGCAGAAGATTCACGCCGGATGTACCAATAGCCTGGATCCTGTGTGAATATAACAATAGATCGTTCCACGTGGCTTTCTATTCTTGTAGGGAAGCGTATTGCACCGCGAATCCGGCCAATTTGTCGAAATTCCATTGGTCTCTGGACAACTGGAAGAAGGACAATTCGTCGAATAGGGCAATTCGCCCTAGGCCAATTTGCAGAATGGAGAGATGGGGCGAAAGTGCCCGTTTGTCGAACTGTCGAAAAGAGTTGATTAGGGTAGGGTGTGTAGATAGCCGGGGACAGTGGGGGTCAACAATAAGACCCTCTTTCCAAGAAAAAAAAAGAAAAAAAGAGAGGATGACAAAAGCAGCTCTCAGAATTAATAGGGTCCGATAGTGAATCGTACCCGGGTCGTTCAAGATCAAAAAGTCGGGTTCTACGTGAATATGTTCACTCGCGACTCTAGCATAATGGCATTTGGGAAGATCGAGCGAGCGGCTGACCTCCTGATCCTGTGGCTATATGTGCACTTGTAATGTGCACATATGAATAAATCGCGGTCGCACTGTCGCAGCGGCTCTGTGACAGAGTTACAACCAGTTTAAATCCGATCGCAGCCTTGGTATGCTTACCTGGGCGGGTATCGGTGCGACTGCTGCATGCCATGGGACCAGAAAAGGCAGAGCGGAAACGACGGAAGCCAATCCTAGAAAAGTAGTGTATTAATTATTAAAGGGAAGCTGAAACAGTTCTTGAAAAAAACGAGTTAGAGGTGAAATCTGGTGTATTTTTATCCCGTGAATCTGAATATCACATTCGTTTTCCCTGAAGATGCAACTAAAAGCGAGAAAACGCGAAAAATCTCCGACCTGTTGTTACGTCATAAAAGGACCTTTCGGCCGCCAAGCGCGTGTCGCTCGTGTGGGCAGCGCGTGCAATGGCAAGCTTGCCAGTTGTATATTCCCCGCAATGACGGCAGTCGTGACGTCTCTTTCTGACCTTCTTGAAAATAGCAAGAGTGCGCGTGCATAGCTTTGGCAGGCGCTGAAGATGCGCGAGAGCAGAGATTCCGAAAACTCCTTTTGTGACGTCACGCCCCGGGAAGGAGGGGCTTTGGCGGTACTTTAAAAATTAATTTCTGAAGGCTCCGTGCGCCAAATTGAAAAATAATCTCGATATTCCTGATCCTGGAGGTAAATTGAAGGCCATTGAAGTGTTTTTTCTCAAATACAGAACCGTTTCAGTTTACCTTTAAGAATACCTACTTGTTTCTTAACACATATGGTTCAATGCGACAGCAATGGCATTGGTGGCCGAAGCATGCGAAACTAATCGTCGCGATAAGCGTCAATGTACCGGATCCTCCGCACAATCACTGGACAAAAGCTCACCACTTTAGGGCATCACCTGCGCAGAGGCTTAATGGAAGGAACGTTGTATTTTATCACTGATTTTGATATGAGGATCCAATTTTTGTTTCGCGGGACCGAGAAGTCCAATCAGAAATGTCTGAAAATTCCACCTTCCCTTTGTAAAAAAAAACAAAAAACCACAATTTAGTGTAATTACACATACTACACCGACTTGACCTGACAGTAATACTAACAATTTAATCAGGCATTTTTCTCCTATGCGGGGGACATCATCTTTGCGGATTAGGGACAGCAATAAGGAAAATACAGTAACTCGTACAAAACGTAAAGAAGACTGTGGCTGGGGATAAGCACGATTAACGATTCTAAGAACTCTCGTGGACCTCACATTTGTTTCCGCGCCAGAGTTACGACCTTCTAAAAAGTAAACGCGTGACCGATTGTCAATGGTCAACGAGTTCGGTCTTTGGTCTTGTAGCATGTGTGACCTTTTTTACGTCATTTTTTTAATTACAGAAATTATCTTTAAATTTAGATATATAAAACAAACAATAAAAGGGGTCTTTTCTGGGTTTTATGAAGTCTTCAAAATACACGAGCATAATTTTAATTTTATTTGGAGGACTTCACAGAGGCAACGTCAGCGGGACAAGCTCAGCGGAACACCAAAATAGCGGTGCATCGAAAAGCCCGGTACCGAAACGACCGGGTACCGATATCTCCGCACCAAAACGTCCGGTTCCCCATTCCATCGAACGCATTTTTCACCGCCGTAACTATCAGTAATCCTACTACTCGAAAAAAGAAACATCTTACAAATTCTTTGCTAGGTTCATTCTATACATGCCTTGCACCTACGTCACATGATGACGTCGAACACCGGTATCTACCATGCTGGTGGTTGACTCGACGGCCCTTCGCAGCGAGAGCAATGGTAAACTGCGCCGCTATCGGCTGTAGCAATTGCCCCGTATCCCGATGATCGTCCGATCGTTTCGTCGGCATGCCCCGCGAGACAGAGTGGCCGTCAAGTTAGAGAAAGTGCGAGCGGCAGGAAAGGGATGCGGCCGCGGATTATCGAGTTTGCGGGACGCATTTCATAGCGGCGAATGACGGCACTTTTCTACCGTTGTTTACGTTCGCGCACGCCTTTGCGTCGGCTTTTGCTCGTTCGTGGTGTATATGGCCTTTGGTCTTCGTCGCATAACGCCGTTTTCACGCTTCGAGCGTACCTTCAGGGCTCCCGGCCGAATCCGGGCGAGTGTCGCGCCGCGAGCCCGCCCCGACGGCGATCGGTCGGTGGCGGTCCCCGTGTGCAAGCTCGCCGAGCCGCCGCCGCCGGGTCATCGGTTCGTGCCGTCCGCGATACGATAACCTTTGCAAGGAGCGAAAGTATGCATGCGAGCCGGAGAAAACATATCATAATATAAACCCTGAGACAATGAAATTTTCTTGTTTCAGGGTTAAGTTATGACGGTAACATTGCGTTGTTTACCAGCATTTCGCAAAATCGTAACAATGTTTCTACAAGCGACTCCTAGAGCCGCTCGTCAAATTATGAAGCGCGCAATTAAGCTTTTTCTTTTTTTGGCGACACGGCATCCCTTCGCGTCAAAACTTCGTCGGCGGCATTTCGAAACTTTCTGCTCGTAGCGCGATCGCACCAATGCCGAAAAATTCCGCACGTACTAGATAAACGTCATCATCGTAAGCTCAGCACGTTTTTCACGGTACCTTTGTTCACGGTACCTTTGTTGAAAATATGGTGCATGTTAGCGCATGTCCGGGCCGTTAGCAGCATCCTACGCCTTGGTAAGCGCATCCGCGCGGCGTGAAGTCAACCACCAGTATGGTGCAGGGCCCCGTCCACGCCCCGTCCTTCCCTAGATGTTCCCTAGCGTGACCTCACTTGCAAGGCATAACTCGTTGGACATTCAGGCTCGTTGGACATTCTGTCTCGGTTGGATCTTTCGTCTCGTTGGACATTCAGGCACGTTGGACATTCCGTCTCGATTGGACCTTTCGTCTCGTTGGACATTCAGGCTCGATGGACATTCCGTCTCGATTGGATCTTTCGTCTCATTGTACATTCCGTCTCGGCTGTCACGTGACCGATTGGACATTCAGGCTCGTTGGACATTCAATCTCGTTGGACATTCAGGCCATAAGCGATTTCAAGACAGGTGAATTATTTTTCAATGCCGCCAAGCACTGACGCCGCATTTGGTGGCGACACGAAGACGCGCCCTTGTTTCGCCGGTGTGTGGATAACAAAATCTATAGGCCAACGCAACTCTCTCACGTCACACCACTGCGGTGGCGCTGCTGTCGGTACTGGGCATGCGCAGATGCTTCACCTCGCGCGAATCTGGTTTCTGCGCACGCCCAGTGTGGGCAAACGCGGTCTTGTTTGTAAACAGTGTGTTGGTCGATGGTCACCAGTGTCCCAAATCCTAGCACCCAGCCATGAAAACGGGAAATACTAATCTCAAACGCAGGTTCCTGTAAAGAGAGGGGCTGCGCATAAAACACGACTTTTGCTTTTTGCAGCACCTTTGGCATCTTTTTTTGCTTTTGGAGCATCGTGAGTATGCATTTCTGACGTTCTTGCACTACGGTATGTGCGAAGGTTTCTAAAAAACGGAATATTGTAAAAAGCGCTGCCCCTACGTCAGCATAAACAAGCATGGCGGCGCCCATGGAACGGCGCAGACAAATGGCCTTATCAGGGTGTAAGATAGACAGGTGGGGAAACGAGAGCCAAATGAGCGACCGGATTGTGTCCACCTCGGTTTCTCTTTTTCTGTGGCGCCATCTATGTGGAGCACCGCGAACTCTCACTCCGGGTGGCCTAGAGTCACTAAATAAGCTACGCTTTCAGAGTACCTCATTCCTTTTCTTTGGCACTTTGCCGACAATGCAGTCGCTCTATTCAACAATATTCTGGTTCGCTGCGGCATCATTGGACAGCGGCAGTCACGTGAGTCACTATCATCATCATCGCGTTTTTTCAACGCTACCATCTTGGGTCCAGCGATCCGCTGCCTGTTGTTTTAATGTTTACTGCGCGCGCACGCTGAAGTCCGTCGCCCAGCACGCACTTTTTCCTTCTTAAAGGGGCCCTGCAATCATATTTAAGCGTCTACCTTTTTTGCGGTTTCCACGTCTCTTGGGGTTCGGGCAAGCCAGCGGGCACGGAGAGAGTCACTAAATATCAGTGCGTCATATTTTAACCGGACGACGCGGAAACCTCCTCCACCGACGAGGGCGACCCGCGGTACCGAAAGCGCGCATAATGTGACGTCTTAGGTCCTGGCCTTGCTACTGGTCAGAGCCGCTAAAAGCTTTTTTTTTTTTGGTCGAGATACAAAATATAAGTGTCGCGAACCGTTTCAATTATGTATGAAAGTAGTTTTTGTTCGGTATTTTAGATCAGAAAAGAAACAAATGCTGTTTATAAAGTACGGAAACAAGAAATGACCCGTCGACATACCCGCCACCAAGCAGCGGAAAGAGCGGCGCATATTAGAAAGGGCTAGTGGGATGAGGCGCCGATGAACGGCGAGCGTAGAAAGGTCCCGAAGCGTAGAAAGGCCATTTGGCGGTATGGCAGCGCGAAGTGGCTCCCGTTCTGTACTGATCTTTACCCCGTGTTTGCTGTCGTTTGTGGCCAATGAAGTGTTATGCCGAAATAGTCTTTAATCGCGCAGCAAATGCAATGCGAGCCGCCCTGGCCGCCCGCTTCATACAGCCTATCCAACACACGGTTTAGTGGCGCCCTCTCGAGCCGTCGACACGGAGTGCGGCAGCCGTGAGCGCTCGTTGAGCTCACTATTCCTCCTCTAGTTCACGGCCACTCAAGCCAGGACCTACCACGTCATGAAGGCGGTTATTTTTTGCTTGTTTTTGTAATTCTAATTTGCCTATAACTTTTAAAATAAAGCGAATTTTGCGGAAAGAAAAGTTTCATTACGTTACTACGTTCAGTGCGCTTAGGTTCGATGCAAATTAAAAACCAGTCAAAAAAGCTGTTGCAGGCAACTAGGGTGCCTTCATGTGGGCTTTGCTTGGGGTGATGACATCTGGCCATTTTGTTTCCAACACTTATTTTTATTTTTTGTTCTGAAGAGCGTGAAAGCGGGTGTCTCTGCACGTGCTCTTAACGCTGACTGTGCTACGGCGACATTTTGTTTCCTGCGATTTCTTTGTATTTTTCCTGTGAGCGCGTGCTGTCGGCATCGGGTACTATACTTCGTCTCACCCTAGCATGGACTAACCGCGAAGGCTGTGCTAGCGCGAGCGGCCAGCCTTGACTGCTTTGACTAGAGCACTTGCTGCACGAGCGCTCGTGCAGCCGCCGCGGCTTCATTCAAAGCGACTAGCTCGCGCTTTTAGCACGCGCGGCTAACAATAGTCCATACTAAGGTGAGACGAAGTATACAAACGATGGCATCACCCTAAACAGAAGGACATCGAGGCACTCTACGAACAACATGACCTTGATTCGCTGCCACAGCTCCGGCTACGGCACTGGCGCAGGCGACGGCTACAGCTCGGCTTGGCTCAGCTACAGGCGCTCCTCCATCTGCTCGTAGACCCAAGATGGCGGCTCCTGACGCGCTTCAGATGCGTAGTTTGGGAGTTTCGGTACTCTGAAAGCGTAGCTTTATTTAGTGACTCTAGGGTGGCCGACCGGTGGCGACCGGCTAAACTGAGGGGGTGGTTTCTCGTAGATTTTCAATGGAGGACTGTCGTTCTCTCGGTTTATTTTGCGCACTCTCCCATAGAGTTCCATGCAAATCCGATTTCAAGTTTTTTCTTCTCGCCGCAGCGCCATCTGTCGCAAATCGGGAGTACCCGCAAGCAGATGAGTACACAATCCGGTCACGGCGCTGCGGTAGGCTTCTATGGGCCGTTTCCCCACCTGTCTATCTTACACCCTGGTCTTTACAAAGCAACGAGCAACGTTAAACGGTTGCGGAACTGCCCACAGACCGCTTGCACGAGCAATACCCCCCCCCCCCCCTCCTTTCGGGCGGCGGAGAAAAGCTCACCGCAAAACTGTTCGAGGCGGACAAAAGCTCCCCGGCCTTTGGACGCATGCGGAGAAAAGCTACCTACGATTCTAAGAATCGAGCGTTCACTCAAGTGAAATACGCTCACTCAAGTAAAATACGTTCACTCAAGTGAAATACGTTCACTCAACTGAAGTGTGTTGGGACGCCTTATGCGCATGCGGTCGTACTGCACTTCACCAAAAGAATTTATTTTGTAAAGTATAAAAAACGTCCTGTATCACGTCAGGCCTTGCCCGACGAAAATAAAATAATTAATTTAAATCGAGCACTAATAAAAAAAATAACAGGGGGAAATCTAACTTGTGCAGAGGGCTACAGCGTGAGGTTTTTATGGATATTTATTTATGAAATGACTTTCAATGTAGTATGCCCACACCGAATTGCCAAATGCTCACATTTCGCCATTTGTTTCAGATGCAGTAGTTTTAACTCATACCTCATTCAAACGGGGGGGGGGGGAATGCCGCATTTTCTCTATCTCGGTTACGTCAGAATTAGATACTATGGTAACACTCACGCGAAATGGGTTGACATAAAAGCGGAACGAGGGCTACAGCCAGAGTGGAGAATAAACATCAAGATGATTTAAATCGTGAATTAAATCATGATTTAAGTCAGACCAGTTTTACAAGGATATTTAAATCAAACTTTTTTAATTTGCCCGTTTTTTTATTTTTTTATACTTTCTATGCGCATATGTTTTGTATTTAAATTAAAGAGTCATCACGCAAGCAATATTTTTTATCGGGCTGAACACAAGCAAAAGGCAGGCAACCCCGTTCGTCAGTTACATTACATCATTTTGCAATCAAATCAGAACGCAAAAGATAGAAACGAAAACTGGGAAAGTAATGTCGTATTGCAAGAAGATAAGATCGCGAGAAATTAAAGCATATACAGCTTGTTCGCTAAAAAAAGAAGACTAAGCTTTGTTTGTTTGTTTTTCTTCTAGATACGGACTATGGAGGGATTTTCGTAAACAAAAACTTGCTAAAATTGCTGTAATTTGTTTTTCTCGCATCGTTTTCACTGTTGCGATGAATTGAAAATGAATATATTTAAAATTTAAAACGATTTTTTATCTTTTTTTTTAGGCTACAGCAGAGCGATTTGATGTGAAGGGTGTACGCTGCGTGACACTGTCAACATAAACAAACGATGAGATTTCTTTCTTTCTTTTTTTTTTAGATTTTAGTGGTTTCCATCAAAACTACTACTGCGCTGGGAATTGCTCATGCGGGGCACAAACTTACTTGATAAAAGTTTGACGCTGGTCAACCCCTTCTCTCAGCAAAATGCGAAAAATCGCTTCGCGCTAACTCTGTTACACGGCGAACCGCCTGCGTGAGAGGCGCCTAAAACCTTGGTAACACTACAGCTATTAAAATATAAGGACAACGTTACATTAAAATTTAATTCGAGGTGAGCTTTTCTCCGGGCCTGTTAAAAAAACTGGTGAGCTTTTCTCCGGACCCGCACAAAAGTGAGTGAGTTTTTCTCGGGTGAGCTGTTTCTCCTATGAGTTTATCTCCGGTGAGCCTTTCTCCGGTGAGCTGTTCTCCGGGATTCCTCGTTGCACGACTCGCCTCCCGCAGAGGCGTCCCGTCGTTTGACGCGCCACCGGTTTGAGGATGGCAGCTATGGTATATGGTTAAGCACATGTTTTGATGCACAGCTTCTAGATGGCGTTTCACCATATTGCATGGAATGCACAGTTTTGCAAAGACAATCTTGATGGCGCTTCAAACGACGGGAGGTGGACTGAAAAGAACATAGTTTTCACGTGACGTCACTTCCCCTATTCCCGCCCGCCGGCCGCCATTGTATGCGGCGAGCAAGTCGTCTGTTTCTTGCCCAGGGGTTGCGGTGACGTCAGAACAACGCCGAGTTCTCATTGGCCGATTGAAAAAAAATATACATAGTGGGTAGACCTCACGGCATCTAGCGTTGCGCTGGGAACCTCCTGCGTTCGAGTCCTCACCGCTCACCGCCGTTCGATCGGATGAGTTTCGTACCGGCACGCGTTCGTGTGATCACTACTGCGTGATGCCGTTCAGAACACAGAGTTAGCGGTTGTACCGCACTGGCTACATTGCTCATCTACAGCTAACAGACCGATTACCCGTTGAGGCGCATCTCCGCATCAAGGCTGTCATAAACGTAAAGAGCAAACCAATTTCTTTATTACGGCATCTAGCGTTGAGGTCTCCCGCTATCCTTTCAATCAAAGCCAATCGAGTTACAGCGTTCTTCCGACATCACTCACAATTCCTTCGCAAGAAGCAGACGACTTGCTCGCCGGATACCGAAACGCAGGATCACTGAACTGAACATTTTATTTGACTGAGACAGATTCATAAAATGCATTATGCAAACCGGCGAGGCTCATAGAGGTCGGAGGTTGTTCACCGCGTTAGTAGCCCAGACGCTGGGTGGGCGCCCGTCGGGGTTCGTATCGTCCATGAGAGTCGAAGGTTCGCCTGTACATTAAAAGACATGTCTGTACTTCGAGTCATTAAAATTCGCAGCATCTGAGCTGGCTGTACAAACTCGCGCCGCCGCCGAAACACTATCAAGTGGGCTACCAACACCACGGAGATAAGGAAGCTCGGCGACAAAGGCAAAAGCAAAGAGAACAGCTGCTCTCCGTAACCTCCGTAAGCGTGCGAAGGCACAGGGATGCAGCACATCGGGGTGCCAAGGAAGCTTTGATCACGCCGCGAGACCGACGAGACTTGCGTTCAACGAGTTGCGCCTTTCTCCTGCGGTGTTGCGCTTTCGTGAAAATGTCCACCATGTCACCGTTTACACAAAGTTAAAAAAAAAACTTCGGCGAATGTTGATGAACGAGTTAGAAAACATGTCTCCAGCACGCTGCCGCCCAGCCTCTGCAACGCTCTAAAGAATCGATTTTGGTGCATGGAAGGTGGCCGTCCGGTGGAGAGCAGTGATACGGATCTTTTCACCAGAAATGGAGAGATCAAAGAGATACTGCTCATTCCATGTACCAATATGGCGACCCTACGGGGCGCTTGTACCCCTTGGCGCAAGTTTCCCGGATCACCTGGGCTGCGCCGACGCGGTAGGCGGCAGCAAATGCGAACAGCGCCGTCTTCTTCCTTCAAGCGATCGGCAGCCATAAAGTTTTCCGCAAGTGTGAACGAGGCAGACTGCCAAAAATACTTTCACGTGCGTGCGGCACCTGTGTGGCGCCCAAGTGCACCCTACTCAAGTGGTACTCGGACTTCGTGTTCGTGAGCGCTTCTCGGCAAACCGAAACTGAAACCAGAGAGCCCGTGATAACTCAAACTTCCGTTATTACACGTGACCACCAACCTCCCTTTCCTTCATGTAGGGGGCACCACGTGATTTCCGGTGGCGGTAGCGCCGAGTGAGTGCCTCGCTTCGTCGCGAAGTTTCTAGAGATTCATTCAGCAGCTGAGAAACAACCCGCGTGAGCGGATTTTTTCCGACTCGCTGGTGAGTACCTGGAGACCCATAAAGTCACCAATACTGCGAGCACAGACCTCGAGTAGCTTGGAGCTCAGCATCCCTGGCGAACAGCGATGGCGAAATGGGGCGAAGGTGACCCACGCTGGATCGTAGAAGAGCGGCCCGACGCGACCAACGTGAACAACTGGCACTGGTGAGCGCTGGATCACTAGTGAGCACGCGGTTTTAGCACTTGGATCAACTCAGTTCCTCGTGTCAGTGTCTCTCACGAAGAGTTTCATTGGTTAATACGCGTGCGGTAAGTTCTGTTGGCGTGAGACCGGCATGTGTTGCAGGACGGAAAAAAATGCGTCGCAGTGGTCCAAAGACAAGCTGACGGAACTGCTGACCAACTTGGAGGTCAAGGATGGACGAGGTAAGCTGTGGTCGAACAGAAAAGCTTCGAAATGTGGTAATAGCTCTGATGAAAATATTGATTGTGATAATGAATAAACATGAACACATATGTGCATGTTGCACCAAGCTGGCTTCTCTGCAGTTCGCGATCAACGCTGCCATCAAACATTATCGGTTGCAATGAGCTAAGTGAGCGCTTTCCTGCAGATCGGTGCTCATTCAGTATTGCCCTCCGAAATTGGCGTCTCTTTAATTCTTGGCATTTCCCCCCATAATATGGCTTCTCTGCAGAACATCTAATAGCCCCAATGAGTTTTGCTTATTTTTTGCTACATGCACATTCCTGCTATTAGATTTGGCTATCGTGTTTAATTGAAAAAGGTCTGCCACTTCCAGCAGGGGTGAGATGTCTGCGTGGCTTTCATCACCTTGTTTCATTTGCAGGTGTCGTGCAAGGTGGTTGAAATGTCCAAATGCGAGGGAGAGGCAGTGGCCAACAACCGAAAGGCGAAGCTCATCTTTTTCTACGAATGGGCCATCGAGCTCAAGTGGGAAGGTACGCCCTTTTCCGTGCATCCTGAGAGTCTGTTAATCCTGTGCAAAACAGCCTACGCAATGAAAAATGGAAACTACTATTAGGAACCCGCTCAGGAAACTTGTAAGCTCAAACGGAGACAGACCCGAAGAAGGGGACAGCGCGTGTCAGTGTTGAGAGGATGGATGCTTGGGCGAGTTGGTGAACCATATTTGACGGTGACAGCGCAGGGAAAACCACTCTCACACCATACACTCAGGAAGACAAGCACACGCGCTGAACTTACAACTCTTGTGTATTCGACTACTTCATTTTTCTCTTCAACGTCCGGGTTGACTTTTCCGAACGTGATAAGTAGAACAAGTAGTACGACATACATTCAGTCAGCACACTCAAGCTTAGTTAAGCGAGACATTGTTAAATTATGTCTCACCAATGTGCTTAATAAGTCTTGTATTCATTCACTTAAGGTTAGCTTTGATGCTCAAATTGCCAGGTTAAAGTCAACAGGATACCCTAGTACATTACTTACAGCCGTGGCAGAGGATTTATTAAAGAAAATAAGATGGGGTGAGCGACCTAAACGCAATACAGAAAAGAAAAGGACGGCCGTTGTTCCCTATATACATAAAGTTTCGCACGGTCTTAAAAAGATAGGTAACCGCATTAACATTAATGTTGCTTTTTCAGCACCAAATAAGCTTCTCAGCCTGTGCAGGAAGGTAAACGGATCGGCACACCGGGAAGTTGGTTGTTCAAAAAAGCACCAAAAGAGCTTTGTAAGTTGTACTGAAGGAGTCGTATATTCGGTCCCACTCTCATGTGGTAGAGAGTATGTAGGCCAGACTGGAAGGTGTTTAAATGATCGTTTAAGAGAGCATTTTTATAACACCCACCGAGTCGTAGCTGGACACTTGGGAGTCCATTGTCGCGATTGTGGCTGTGTAGCCCATTTTGAAAATTGTTCTGTGGTCGGTAGAAGTCGAAACGCATTGACGAGAGAAATAATGGAAGCGGAAAGGATAGCACAGCTGAAGGACAAGTGTGTAAGTAGTCCTTCTATAGCGCTGTCGACCAAGGAGCTTCAATTTCTATCTAAATGATAGCGATGAGGGAGAGGGACGATTTGTAAAAGTTTTTAGTTTATATATATTTTTTCGTTTCTTTATTTTTCTTCTCTTTTTACTGTTCTTTTGCCGTGTATTTAGAATTTTCCTTGTATGTCGTGCTACTTCTTCTACTTATCACGTTCGGAAAAGTCAACCCGGACGTTGAAGAGAAAAATGAAGTAGTCGAATACACAAGAGTTGTAAGTTCAGCGCGTGTGCTTGTCTTCCTGAGTGTATGGTGTGAGAGTGGTTTTCCCTGCGCTGTCACCGTCAAAAATGTGTCAGTGTTCATCACCAT
>JAZHYW010045428.1:0-11246 GCA_037355805.1 Ixodes ricinus | reverse complement strand
AACGGTATGGAGGGGAATTTGCCGTCGAATGGTGGGACAATTTCCCAGTGAAATTCCTACTGAGTTTAGCGGGAAAACTTTCCCTGGCTATATTTAGCGGAAAATTTGCTACTAAAATTCCCATCTAAATTTAGCAGGAAAACTCGCCAAATTTAGGCGCCGTGTGATGTCACCCTCGTGACATCACTCGTGACGTCACGTGTGACGTCATCATAGAAAACGTCCCATAATGCAACACATGGCTACGCCAACGGCAACGTCGCTCAAGCTGGAACGGGCGCCTAAGAGCTGCGCTCTAAAAGAATATAAAGCAAGATATGCTCTAAAAGAATAGAGCAGGATATGGCAGAAGGAAACCACCAATCCTGGCGAGCAAAAAGCTTTGCGAGGAGCTTGTCTACTTTTCTTAACCTACAACAGACTATCGATTCGAACACTCCTTGGGCTATTTGCTGAAAGATTTCTAGACCCGAGGAGAAACAGCAAGACAGGTTTTGGTTTTAATCCCTGCCCGATGGGTTAATTTAGTGAAACCTCAAGCGATTGCACTGTGCTCTTAGTGTAATTCTTGTGGCGTGTCGCTGAGACTTCTTCCCGAAGAACACGCTGAACCGAGCAACTTTGACAAGCTCGCCTCACTCGATTGATTGCATAGCCTCCATAGCAGTTCCTCAAGAGCAACAAGATAACATAAAAACCAAGAGAGTTACGTAAAAAAACAATTTAGGTAATTTTATTCTATAAAGCAGTGGTTCTCAAGCATTGATGTTTCACTGGACCCCTTGAGGGTCAACGGAGATGGTGGAGGACCCTCGCTCGCGGGATATTGATTATGATAGTGATTTAATAAATGAACATAAATAAGGGCTAGTGTGAAGTAGGCTTCTCTTACTGACGTATACACGAGAAAACTCACCCGAAAATTGTAACATTTCTCTCAATCTGAGAAAATACAACTTTGATTGCAGGGCTTGACTAATGAGGTTGGGCTTTGCGGACCCCTAAAAGGCTGCGCGGACCCCAGAGGTCCCGCGGACCCCCCTTGAGAACCACTGCTATAAATAATTAGAAAACCGAAATAGAAACAAGAGAGAGTGAAGTGTCGCAACAAAAAATAGTAGGGCGGACTTAGCCTTACACTTTAAGCCGAGATCTACCGAGATTGGCACCGCGATGAACCAGTAAAAGAGAGCGTCAAAACCATCGTTCCAATTCTATCTTGGTTAGCAGAAAAAAGGATACAGCCTACGTTAGTGTCAGCATGGAGTTGTACGATACTACAACACGTTTTTGTGATCTAATAAGACAGTGTCAGGCCTCCTCGGAAATCTCCGTGGGACAAAGTGGATCATCAAGGCTCCTTTATCTTGGCTTGTGACGATCGATCAGAATTGTGAAATTGGCATAAATACATTGTTATTCAATGTGATATTTTCTGGTAATGTGTCTTTTTAAAGAAAATAAGAACATTACCGAGATGTTTGCTCCCATATATTAATACTCTATGTGTCTGTAGTACTTTATCCATCGTTATTGCCATCATTTCCGAGTAACACTAACTTTTTCCGCGTGGCATCTGAGACACCTGGAGTGACATTCAACAAGTTGAAGCGCACTCATTCGAAGTGGACTAAATTAACCAGTCTCGGCTGGAGTACGATATAAGCAGGTCTCCCACAAAGCATGCATATGCATGTCTGCCTTTGTATATTTTTGTTTCAAACCAGAAAACACGAATGTGTACTTGGGCTTCTGTTTCTGAATTTTTGCTGGACCTGCGCAGCATGTTCCAAGTCAGAAGTTCTCAAACTTTTGGTCTGTAAAGCGCTTCCAAGTCGGCTCAGAGAAGTGCCCAAACCCCCCATTCCACCTTGCGTGTAATAGAACTTTAGAGTAAACAGTATTCATTGGTGCGCACAAAAAATGCAGGAGTCCAGCTCATATTTGGAATCCTGATCTTTCGAGCACAAATGCCAGTTGGCACATTTTAACTTTTGTGCGGTCGACTGCATTCGCAACTAGCTTGTAGCTGCTCGTGATGAGACGACGAGTTGGCACACTGGTGTTATCTCTCAAGTGATCCCTGGAACGCTTCCGGTCTGCGCAAATCCAGACTGTAGGTATTGCGGTATTTGCGAGATAAAAAAATCCATGCACCATCTATGAGAAATGATACGCTTATGGCATTATCAGAATTATTTCGGGCCCACGGCGAGAAAGTGACACGCAAACTAGAGATTTCGCGAACCTGTGGAGGTTAGAGTATGACCAAGTTCGACTTTCTCAAATTTTCAAGCGAAGTTCGGCGGAAGTTGGGCTGAGATTCGACTTTTGTGCTTGCGCGCGAAACTTTGAGGAGAGCCGACACCACTAGCAAAAGGCCCATATATTTGCTGGCTAGTGCTTTGCTGGTTTGCATTGCCAACTAACAAAGGCATAAAAATTACTTTTTTGCTTTTATATTCGGCAAACGTTGGTAATCGTTTTCTAAAGTATAAAATAAACTACTTTCTAAATTTACTGTTTTCTGAAATTCGGAACTCTTTTTGTGTAGAAGCCCGGCAACACGTTCATAGGTCGAACTTCATCAAATTCAGCTGCATACATCGCTTGTGCAGACTATACAGACTCAAAGTCTTCCCAGGCTACCTGATAATCTTGTCGTAAGCGACGAGCGGTTGCGATTTTAGTGTTTCGACATTGCGCATGATTTGTGCTTTTTGTTTCACATTTTCTTTATAGATTCACTCCTCTTATGTAATGCTTACAAGGACTGGTAATAGAGTACTATATGCTCTAAATGGCACGTATATTACTTCTTTTTCCAGCTGAACCAGGTTCAGGTGACATGCTTTCAATCTGTGAACCAGGGTAGTGATGGTGAAAGGTAAGTGTCTCCCATTGCTTTTTGGAGCCAGGGTGCAGTCCCGGAGCCTTTTTGTGTAGATGGTGACAGGTTAAGAATGCAGTGGAAGCTCTGCCTTCAGTGTGAGCTTTCTATGTTATTTCCGCATCTTGTGAGCCCATGAGCCAAACCACGACTGAAGGCAAATGAGCCTGTGCTAGGGGTAAAGCTCAAACTTCATGTTTTACCCATCACCTGCTGTCATAGAGTTAGTAGTATAAATTTAGAGAAGATTTGCTATTTTCTCATGCGTTTTGGCTCTATCGGAATGGCGGGGCATGGAAGCAGACAATGGTGCCAGTGAGCCAAGGTAGCTGACAAACCTCAAATAAACGCAAAAGCAGCAGCAAAATATAACTTGCGAGGTCAATATCTGGTCTTAGCTTCATTTTACGAGTCGCCCACATCCTGCAAGCCATCAAGAAAAGCTAAAGTTGACAAGCAACTGATTGACTTGAAGGGGTTGCGGCAAAGTGAACATGTCTAGCCTTTCATCTGCTTTCTTTTTCTGGCCTTCTGTCTTTCTCTTTCTTCTTCGTTCTTTTGGAACCGCTGACGTCAGCACTTGGTTTCCGTGCTCCACTTGTTTTCTCTTTCTGTCCGCTCTAGGCTCCACTAGTATCGGCTTGGCTCGGCCGCACACGAGCCGAGTGTTCCGAGCCGAGTCGAGCCAACCGAGTCATTTTCTGTTGCCAGGTATGTGCGTGCTGAGATCCCACTGTACATTGTGCCGAGCACGCACATCAGCAACGCCTGCCTGGAGGCCCTGGTGCAACTCCCCCAGATCCTGTGCCAGGAGGAAGAGGACATGTTTGGCTTCACGAAGCAGGTCCCTCGGCTGGACCTGCTCACCAAGATGCACAACGGCGCGGGTAAGGACGGGTTGCCCTCCTTTGCCACGCTCTGTCCAGCGTATTGTTGCCACGGTGTCGCAGCCAGGGACGTCGCAAACCAGTGCGTCTAGATTACAGTGTTACTGCCTGTTCGTCTGCAAGCGTCTCCGCCTCTCTGTCCGCTTTCTCCCTCGCCACACGAAAACCCAACTCGCGCGCACTAGCGACCAATCCGCTTAAGGCATGTGCCATTAAATTGCAAGTGCTCCCCATGGCTTCACTCACTCACTCTCTTAAATCTAGGCTCTTTATTGCGAACCTGCCGAGGTTCGGGTTCGTTGAGGTTTGACCTTTTCGAACTTGCGCAGAAATTAAAAACGAACTGATGCCACCTGGCAGAGAAAAAATGCAATGTCTGTTGGGTCTGTTGTTTCATTGTTTCTCATTAATACACTAACTGAAGCCTTGAAGGTAGTACGACATATGTTTGCTTTTATATTGTACAAACACTGGTAATTATTCTATAGGATACTGGAAAGGACCTATTTTTGAGATGATGTAATGGTCGCGACTTGAAAATATTATGAACAATTGATTGCACTAATACATCGACCCATGAACGAATATCTCTCTGAATCATGAAATTTAGTGCCCTCATAATATAAAATATTAGAGTTTTAGTAGATCGTTCCGATACCTCCAACACCCCCGATAACGATGCGGCGCATGCACAAAGGTGACGGCGAATTATCAAGTATTGTTGTTAAAGTTGTTTGAATTATCTACTAAAACACGTGAAATTCCCAAAATATTGAGCCCGCAAAAATGAAGCCGTTCACAGTATACAATTCAGTACTTTATAAGCTTTTTGTTTCCCAAAACTCAAAAGCTTTTGTGTGGAAATTTGGCAACATTGTCCGCAAGTCCTTGCTGAATTTTGCTAAAAGGTGGAAGGTGCACTGAACCGGTCGAACCTTGGGTTCAAGAAAAGTTTACGACACCCCTAATTGAGGCTAGCTCACAGATTTGCCTTTGACTGTGATTGACATGCGACTGCTCACAACAAGAGGCCACACTGGCGCCATCTGTCAGGTAGCACTAGAAATGCTTCCTACCCGTTTATATATTTTTGTAATATTTTACGCATCATTCTTGCACCATAGGCTCTAAATAATTCGGTTAATGTTATAACCAACCATCTTCCAGACGTAGTGCATAAATATGATCTCGCAAATACTGCAAAACCTTCAGTCCAGCTAGTATATGCTAGGGTTGAGGTAATATTCGAAATATTGATAGTAGTTTCGAAGAATACTACACTATTCAATATTTGCTTCGAGAATAACTGCACTATTCATATTTTTCGAAGTGTTGATCGTGGCAAGTTGCCCCGTTGAGTGTGCTTCTTCTCAAGCACCGGTGCACTGCGGAGAAGCAACACCCGCGGAAGCGAGCTCTGCGGGTGTTGCTTCTCCACAGTGCACCGGTGCTCGGTAAGAAGTGCGCTCAACGCGGTAACCCGCTGCGATCAACACTTGGAAAAAGTATGAATATCGCAATTGCGTGCTTGGAAGAAAAGCCCTACTTCAAAGAGGGATGGTGCACGCGTCGCCTAATGTGGCAGAGTGTCACAAAAAGAAAATTTACACGATCTTTTTTACACGCAAAAATAAACTAGGCATCGCCGAATGCTTATTCTCCTCCCAAAGGTAGCGCTAGAGGTCACAACCAGATGCCAAAGTTTCAGCCCGATCCGATAACTTAATCAAAAGTTATAAGTGATTTTCTGAAAATTTCAATGGGAAAATGGCGGCCGACGGAGTTTTCGAATACATGGCGCTCTATGGCACCAGAAACCGAAAATGGGCAAAAATGGGCTCCATCTTCCCATTGAAATTTTCAGAAAATCATTTATAACTTTTGATTAAGTTAATGGATCGGGCTGAAATTTTGGCATCTGGTTGTGACCTCTAGCGCTACCTTTGGGCGGAGAATGAGCGTTCGGCGATGCCTAGTTTATTTTTGCGGTAAAAAAGACAGTGTAAATTTTCTTTTGTGACACCCTGTATTTGAGAAGAAATGGAAACTTTATGAATCTTCGCATCTACATTACAGTAAAATTTAGGGGTGTGCAAATACCGAATAATAGTTGTCGAATCGAATTAAGAAAAAAAAGCCGAGTATTGAATCGAATATCGAATAGCGATTTTATTTGTAGTAATTTTTCAAAGTGTGCTGTGAATGAGATGATTATATGTGCAGAGTATGCACCTGGTGCAGGATATGCATCTCGTACAGAACAAAAGCTCAAATGTATAGAAGTTCGAATGGAAAAAAAAAAAAGCAGTTGCTGATAGACGTTGGGCACTAAAGATCCAATTTTATAGCGCAAACATAATCTATCTACCCTAAGCGTCACAAGAAACCCAATGTTACAGCCATGTGTGCCTTTTTTTTCTCGTTAAGAGCACGGCGTAACACCGAGACATGTCCTTTTTTTTTTATTTATGTATCTCAGAAAAGGGGCGTTTTGCGATATTTGGTCTTAATTTGAAGGGAGAAAAAGGGCACCCGAGATTTTATTTTATATAAATAAACAGATAGCTGTTAAATCTGAGTAAACAGGCTTAAGGGCAAACACTCCCTAGAAAAAAATATTTCTGCAAAAAAAGTTGATTTTGAAAAATGACATATTTACATCCACCAACATCTAGAGAGTATCCCCAGAAAGTTTAATTAGTTTACACTGTATAGTTAATTTTTTATAAATTATTTTCTGTCCACCAAAGCTAAAGAAAAGGTAGGGTTTGGAGCACTTTGAACGCATTTTTCTCCGTTCCACTTTTTGGTATAAATTCCATTTTAGTCAATCTATCGTTTGATAATGGCAATACAGGGAAGGCTCGTTCTTCACTTTTCCTGACTGAAATTTAATAAGGAATGCGGCTATGGAATTTTTTTGTCACTTTACGAATGTCTTTTATAAAAAATGTTGACATTTTGTCGAAGACACAGAAGACCAAAAAGTTGACCAATTTTGCAAAAGAGAAAATTTATATAAATAAATGACTTTTTACAAAAAGCTTTCCATAGCCGCACCCCCTAGGCATTCTGCTACATATCTAGCGAATAAAAATCTTGAATATTGTTATAGTTTTCTGACGATAGATTAACTAAACAATGTAGGCGTGTTGCTGATAGAAGCTGCTCTAATTTCCTTCCCATCTAACCGACAGACCTGAAATTTTGTTATGCACCCTCTAGCATGACCACCAGCCTACCCTGTAAATTTCATTAATTTTAACCCAAGGGTTCAAAAGTTGACCCTCCCAGGGGGTGTGTCCCCTTAAACAATATAATCTAAAGTAAGAAAAAAAAAAGCATGTGGTTAGGTGGCGCAAGTCACCGTCCAACTGCCACTATGCATCCATTCCTCCCGTCCATCTACAGGGTGAAACAAGGAGACGGCAGGCTCTTTAAATCGACCGGAAAATTCGGTTTCTTAACCTATCGCGCTACGACTTTGTGCAGTGTTGCCCACAGATGGTGCATTTTTTTTTGTAAAATTTGCAAAGAACGAACTTACCTGAGAAAAAAGTAAAGAAAGAAAAAGGCTTAGCTCCTATGGAAACGCAGCGACGCCACCGGTCTTCAAACAACACGGCGCCGTTTCGCACGGGAGACAAGAGATGGCGCAAGCGGTCGCGACGCCAACTGCCGCCAACGAACGAGCAGACGACGCCGAGAGCCATCGTGTTTAGCAGACAAGGAACTGCAGTTCCTTGTTGTTACCGCGCCTGTTTTTGTTTCTGCGACTGTTGCCGCCTGCGGAACGCGAGCCGCTTTTGAGTCGAAAAGATTGTCTGCTAAAGTGCCGGCTCTCGGCGCCGTATGCTCGTTCGTTGGCGGCGTTCGTTGCGCCATCTCTTGTCTCCCGTGCGAAACGGCGCCGTGTTGTTTGAAGACCGGTGGCGTCGCTGCGTTTCCATAGGAGCTAAGCCTTTTTCTTTCTTTACTTTTTCCTCAGGTAAATTCGTTCTTTGCAAATTTTACGAAAAAAATGCACCATCTGTGGGCAACGCTGAACGAAATCGTAGCGCGATAGGTTAAGAAACCGAATTTTCCGGTCGATTTAAAGAGCCTGCCGTCTCCTTGTTTCACCCGGTATACTGTCTTAGAGGGCCTAGATTTAAAAGAGGGAGCAAGCGAAACTGAGACTACGGAGACGACGGAGACGGCTCCTGCGTAGATAGGTGGTAAGTGCGCATGTGTTGTGTAGTCGCGTGGAAAGAAGGCGAGCACAGCGGAAGAGCGACGGCGCCTGCCCGATCGGCGCTTTCGTCTTTTCGTCACCTTCTCGCAGTTACGTAATTCAAACGCGGCTATCAAACGGTTGGAAACCCTCTCAAATCTAGGCACACTATTTTTCCGTTCCGTTTCTTTCCGAATCAGAATTCGCGGCTTGCGGTTCCGAAAGAACGACGACAACTCGGCAGGTTTCATCGGCGTGGTTAACATAGTTTTCTTTTGTGATCTTGCAGTCGCCGATTTTTGTGAGTGTGGCAAGTGTTTTACATCGGCGCTTCAATTTGAAAGGAGGGGCTTTACTCGTTGAAAAGAATTGGGCATGGCGCAGAATTCCGGCCTCACAACTCCTCTCTGGGATCGGAGCAAACAGGATGTTTCGGTTGTGATTGAAAGTTAGATTGCGTCACAATCATGAGTAAATCTGCGTGCTATAAAGTTTGTGGCGTTCGTTACTTTTCTTTTTCATAACCTGTGCGTTAGATTCTTGTGGAATGGTAGGACTAAGGGGTATTTCTCGCATGGTCTGTCGAACATCACGGCGCTAACATCGGGAGAAAAAAGGACTCTTTGTCAGCGCCGCGCCGACTGCACGTCTTTGACTGAATATGTTGAATATTCGAGTGACCAAACACTAGGAATTCGATTCGCGAATCGAACTATTCGGGAACTTTCTATTCGATTCGAATTCGTATATTCGAGTATTCGCACACCCCTAGTAAAATTGTCAAAATTGAACTGACTGTTAGGCAAGAGTATATGTTAAACAAAAATGCCCTGCACAATCTTTTTTTTTTTTTTTTTTCAGATTTGAGATTGAAGAAGGAATGTGTTTAAATATGTAGCAAGATTTGTAGATTCACTCATTTGGCTATGTTGGGCGTCTCTCTAGGATTATTTTATGTTGAATTCGTTGTTTACTTGCCATCCCAATGCATCAGACTTTCTGAGGTCACAGTCCATGAATATAGAGATTAAAATTAGCCTATAAATGGAGAAGTGGAATCTTGGGAACACTCTTGACGAGGTTAGCTGGGTGTTCGTTTCAGCATGGGAAAGGCGTGGGAAAACTATTCGATATTACGCTCGAAGATATGCAGCCAAAACGACTATTTGCCTCGAACTCGAAGTCTACTATTTGCACATGACTAGAATATAGTATATACAGATTGAAGGGGTTTCCAAGAAAAAGAGCAACACACTGGCACCAGTATGCCAGTACTCTTGTTGTAACCAGTCACGAGCAGTAGTAATCAGGGGTTTCCCCAGGATTCCAATCAAGGGGGGGGGTGTCCCAATGGCTCGAAGGGGGGGGGGGGGGAAGGGAAGGGAAGGGAAGGGAAGGGGAAGGCGAGGCGATGCGAGGCTAGATAAAATATAAAACTGTTTCTTTTTTAGTCTACTAGCTAAATTACAGACGTCTATTAACCAAATGCTCATACCCGTAATATATGTTTCTCTTTCTCTATATATACCCAAGAAATAATGTTTTCTACATAATCTGAAAAAAAAAGATTTATTAATTTTTTTAGATTTAAGGGGTGTTTAGGAAAACTAGGGGGGTCTAGGAAATCCCTGGTAGTAATGCAGTCCATCACTCTCAAATTCAGAAGTGTATAATAGAGCCTTTCACTCCAAAGTATAGTTTGCACAAGCGGTTACGTGAGAAAAGCACTTTCTGTATACATAGCTTGCATGCAACGTCACTCGCAGCCACGCCGGTGGCTGCGAATGCTGCATTCGCAGTTACGCCGCAGAAGTTGAAGTTCGAAGAAACCAGTAAGCAGAAATAACCGTTGGTACCCAGCAATGGCGGCACTTGCAAAGCAGTTTCACGCTTGCACCCGTACCTTCTGCAACACCTTAGAGGACCGTGGAGAGAGAGCTAGCGATATATTTGGAGTCGAGACCCATTCACACACAGAGAACTGTGCTGACTGGGCACAAAAACGGTGTAGAAAGATAGACGCGAGGACAAGTAGACGAAAGACGCAAACACAATGCCGCTGACTCGCGACCTTCGTTTTTGTTTCTCGTCTTCTTCAATACATGGAAGCAATGAAGTGTGAAAAAAGGAAGAAAGAACGCATTCATAGCAGGACACTTCTTTGGTCAGCCATTCGTAAATATAAAAGCCAAGTGTCGCAGAAAGTCTTGCAAATATAAAAATTGAAAGAAGTAAGCCTTTCCAACGTACATTCCCATTCTACGAACAAATCCTAGATGATCGTCTGCCGAGCGGAGGTGCTCGCTTACCCCTTCCTGACAATAAAGTATTGGGTACGGCTCTTATATTGCTCGTATTTCACACAATTGGAATTACTTGCACGTCGCATACCCAACCTCGTACCGCTGCTCTAAGACGATCGTCCACGGATCCTCCAGATGACTGCCATTTTGATAGAAACTAGCACGCCCCCCTTTAGGCCGTGAAGGTTGCAAATAGATGAATGTAACATGCCTTCAAACTCTATTGTAGACGAGGTGCCGACTTTGCATTACACTGGTGCTGTATCGGGACTGCGGTACGAGATCCGGCCTTTTCCGGTTAACAGACTTGATGCACTGCGAACTCAGTGCCGAGTCGGCGCCAACGTGGCGTCATCTCGGCGGCCTACTGCATATGTGAGGCGACCGACATCCACGAGGTCTTGTGGAAAGCAGCGACAAAATGTACAAAGGCCCTTCGAAGTTTCAAATCATCCACCCCCATCACCCTGGCCGGAACGCCACTCATATTGCCGCACCCTGAACCTATGTTCCCAGCATGCTCCTTGGTACTTGGGTAATTCACAAAAAGTCTATTCTCGAAAAGGCACTGAACCACTTTCTGCGGTGTTCTACCTACGGTGATAACTCAATCTATGGGATCTAACCATCCTAAAAGCCAAACATTACATTAGTGCGTGGCCGATTTCTCTGTTAAAATCGGTGTGGAAGATTCATTACCTTGGAACTATTGCGGACACCAGAGGACGCCATGGGATGAGGAGAAGCCCTAGAGAGCCTAGATTGTAGAGAGGGCCCATCTCAAATGAAGGGGAGCGTTTGCAATTTAAAGGCGGACACCTCCCGCGTCGATTGTGCGCAAATGTGCATGCGCTGTGTTGTTGTAAGGCAAAGAGAAAAGCAGGCGGAAAGGCGGAGACGCTCGCAGATAGATGATTGACTGGTTTGTCCCCTCCTCGCGGCTTGTATTGCAA
>JAZHYW010045427.1:0-22869 GCA_037355805.1 Ixodes ricinus | reverse complement strand
GTCGAGAGGAGAAAGCAGGGTCGCCAGAAAAGCAGCAACGTCCAAGATGGCGGAATTTACCATTTTTCGCGTTAAAAAAAAATACTTAACCTATCATAACAAAACTGGTGGCTATGGAAACGTAATCATTTATACCTTGTGTAAATTATTCAAGCACCTTAATGGGCTCTTTTGACCTGAGTTAGGAAATAAAATGACCCTTTGCCCCATAGACTCCCAGCAAAATTTAGCAATTAAATGGCGTCCATGTCCCGTGATCCCCGATCTAGCAGTTGCACCCACCCTCACTTGAGCCTCCATACTGCGCGTGCACCGTCGTTCCACCTCGCGCGCCTCTGGGTGCTGCACAGGCGCGGTGCCGCCACACCCGGTATGAGCAAACGCCGGCTTGTTCGAAAACAGCGTGTTGGTGTATATATATATACCTGGAAGAATTCTTTGTATCGTAGTCGCTGAACGCGGACGTTAGGTAGGGCGCCGAGAACGCTCAGGTAGGTATTGGACGTCCACAGGGACCAGCCACCATCACGCAGGAGACGCACCACGTGCTCCGGGTGGTGCTTGGCAGCCGATTCGACGGCGCAGCTCGCGCGAGCCGAGATCCTGCCGGTGCCCGAAGTCTCCAGGAAAAAGATCGAATCGTTTTCCGTACTCCACTCGTGCACATCTATAGAAGTGCAACGTTAGTGTGAAGCGAAGTATTGATAAAAATATTATACACTGGCAGCTTTAAAAAAAAACTAAAATGAAAAAAAAAATTTCAAGCCCTATATGGAACACTTCCTTTTAACTTGCGCAAAAAAAAATGTAACACTATTTACGCGCATTAGACGCAATTTAGTTGGGGACAAAGCCTCTGGGAGGAGGTGGCCGTGCTCTAGGCCCAGCCCGGTGCTTAGATAACTAAGCACCGTTTCTCGGCTCTCATTGGTTGGAGAGATGATTGACGCGTGATATGTTCGTTGTAAAGTTGTTTCTTCGTGCCGTAATAGGTAGTATTTTAATCGACAATATTTTTATGTTTGAGAAACAAATGATCGAAATAGAGTCTCTATTGTTTTTAAAATATCCAGAGATTGCCTTTCCGCTGCGGTTTCAAACGATAACAAACACGGCTGCCGGCGTTTGAGGCGTACTCAACAAGCGTAGCTCGTCGAGCTCGTTTATTCTTATGAGTCCGAGTCCTTCTGCGTTCACCGAGGTGTTTAGAGGAAGATCTTGTCAACCGACCTAGTTTCCAGCAAACAACTTCCGCAAGTACGCGACTTCGGAAGCGCTGTACGGGTGCTTGGCTTTGTAGCGGTACTGGCCTAAGCCTAGCGTCCCACGTCCACTATGCTGCTTGATCTGACTTGATTTGTTCCTTTGCACGTGTTGGCACTGAATAAAGATGCTGGTCCCCGTAAAGGCGGCCCTACTGCTCTGTGAATTGTGCAACCACTGTGATTGCAACCGTGGTTTAATACCGACAAGGTCCCTCCGCAGGTGAGATTTTGCGAGTCATTTGACTGGAGGCAATCGGACGTTCGACTCGCACCAAGTTTGTCTAGGATATGTTTCCGTCATTTCGCTTCGAAAGTAAAGTAGCTCTCAAGTTTTGTAGTGCACCTGGCCTACACAAGCGAATATTTTTACGCCGCGTTTTAATTGTGCGTCATGACGCTCACCCACCATGCTCGCGGATATGTCATGCAAAAAGAAAAAAACATCAAGAATAGAAAATCTGGGAAAACTGCATATTTATTTTGTTAAGTTTTCCTTCTTTTTCTTTTTGTCCCATCGGTCGCTTCTAACCGCACATCTACAGACGCTAACAGACGCTTGAATTTGACCGTAGCTCGTGCGCATGATAAAACGGTAAAACGCCGCTTTCATGGTGTGGTCTTGCGAGCGTTGCAGAAGTTTTTAGATGGGGGCGGAATAGCAGACGGACGAAGGCGAACACGGACGCCGATACGCAGCTTTCATGTCCGCGTCCTACGGGCATTGCAGACGATAGACGGAGGTGGAATAGTAGACGATGCAGGAGGGTGCCCCGCGTCTGCTCGCACAACTAACAGGCGTTGTCAGACGCCAGACCATGGAGGTAGGAAGCTTCTGGAAGCGACATGACGCCACCAAAGGTGAAGCCGGGGGAGACTTCCGGTTTGGAGGGACACGCCCCCCAAGATGACCAAAACCAAGAGACGCTATTGGACGGAAAGAACTGCTGATCTGGCGCCAACAGCTTTTTGTGCTTTTGGTCGTTCTTGGGGGCGTTCCTACCTCTACTTCCGGCTTCACTTGGGATTTTTTCGTCTGGCTGGCTTGAGCCGGTATGTCGCCTACTTTTATTCCTACCTCCATGCGCCAGACTAGACGCACGGGATGTCGCGAAAGGGAGACACTGGGCTTCTTAGCGTGTTCGGCCGAGCAGCCAAGCCAAGCCAGTATTATTGGGCGGGGTCACTGATCTGTGGGCGGGGCTACATCGGGCTCGTGACCTCCACTTAAATTGCGTCTAAGAGCGTAAATGATGAGCAACAAAAAATCGTGAAAACATTACAAAAACGATCCGTTCGATCTGTGCCCTTTATTTATTTTTTTTTATTTTTCATTTCAGCGTTCTATCGGATAATGGGGCAAAACTGACCCCCCACCCCATTTTTCTTTTTCTTTTTGCCTCTTATTTTACTGTTTTGGAGAATGGTCCCATGGGAGTCTAAATAAAATATTGATGTCTTACGGGCGTGCAGCCGTAACTTGATCAACCGAATAGTAGCAGTTGGATCTCTAGTTCGAATTACTGCATTCGACGTTTAGCAATTTGAACAATGTGAAAACTTTTCCTGTACATACGTGAAGTGTCGAAAGTGTAGCTCAGTAAAATGTAGAGAATCGTAGCGAGGGCCGTAGTCACAAGAAGCATTGATGTTAGGCGTCTTGGCTGCCCTGCCTTCATCTTGAGGCTTTCTTCGTTTTCCTTATCTCTATATTTGGATTATCGACGTCTTCTTTCCTCGCTTGTTCGCACTTCTTTTTCATTTACAAACCACCAAAAAGCAAAATCGCGTTTGCCGCGAGGCATCGGTGACCGACAATTGCGTGTGGACAACTTTCTGTGGCATTTTCGACGAAAGGACGAGCGGGAGTGCACAGTTCTAAAATCGGCGTTCATGCTCGCCTCCGTACCTTCAACTGCTACCCACAGAAATTTGTCCGCAAGCATACGGAGAGAAATTGAAAAAGAAGACGAGATGACAGCGCGCAAGACGTCAAAACTCCGAGCTCTGGCCTGGCACGATGAGCGCGTAGATGACAAGGCTAGCAGCAACGTTACTATTCGCAACTTTCAGCGATGGTGGTACCTGGCGGTGTGAGACTTCCGCGCTCCCTAGCTCCCGGACGATCGGTGTCACAATAAAGGTGCTTGCCAACCCTTCCTGGCGTGAAAAAATAAACAGGGGGTTCAATACTCGCTCGTATATAGCAAAAGTAGTATTACTCACGCGTCCAAGACCTAGCCTCGTCCTGTTGTTCTACGACGATCATCCAGGATGACAGCCATTTTGATAGGCACCCAGTGCGCCCCTATAGGTCGTGAAAGTTGCGAATACTCCGTTTCACCTTATGCTGTACCGCAGCGAAGACTAGAATGCACGCGCTCATAGCGTTGGCAGCTGCCTCTTGGTGCACGAGAGCCTGTGCCACCGAGGTGTGCCACAGAGCAAGGAGCTCGCGCTTGTAGCCTTTGCTGCGGCACAACACAAGGTGAAAACAGAGTAGCAGAACACTCACTTGGGAAACTCACCCTGAAACCCAGACCTCTCGCGTTCTCCAAGACCAAACTAAAATACGATAACAGCGCCACCGCTTAGCGACTAGTCAAAACATGAAAGTTTATTTATATTGCTACTCGCGAAATGGGCAATGCGAGATGGTGCCATCGGCCCTTTTTGCGCTACTCGACCTGAACGGATAGACGCAGACGTGCAGTTTTCGGAGTGGCCGCTGTGTGGAGAAATGTCGGCGGCGTTGCGATCGCCATTGGTTCGGTTCTCGAGTACGGACTCGAAGCTCACCTTTTTCAAAGCAGGCTCTGCCGGCAGTTTCCCCACTAGAGCTGTTCTAGGCCAGTCGCAAGCGTTCCGTTCAGCGTTCTAGCGCAGCTAGCACCAACAATCTCGGCCCAGCTCTCGGCGTTCTGACGTCCACGCCCGCTCTAGTCATCTTCTCTCCTCAGTTTTTCGTCGCATTAGGTTGATTTTGACCTATGCGTATCTACAAAACAGAATACACCCGCACAATAAAAGTGTTAGTCCTTCACACACCCGAGTGAGAATAGCGGGTAAAGCTAAAACATGATTTCACGCGTTTCTTTTATTCCTTCTTTCGTCCGCAGTATATTTAACTGCCTAAACATATCTGGGTGTTGCATATTTGGACAGAGTGAGCTTAGTCGGCTTGAGAAGGAAGGCAATTTTCCTTGCGATGTATATGAGAAATTCGGCTCAGGTGTGCATACAACTCACAGCGCTAATGGAATATTAAGATCATTAACGCAGTTGTGATCACACGATAGCGAGCCTGTATCCGTTTGTCTGAGAACAGATGGCCAACGCTAAAGCCCCTGCATGTTTTAAAAGTAGCGCGAGGTGCGTCGATGCAGGAGGGACGTGCAACGTGCAGCCCTTTGGAAGACCAGCTGGCGTTTGCTGACAGCGCAGCACTGAGCTTGGTTTCAGACCCCATGTTTTTCCTAGAAGTGGCGCGCGGCACGTGTCTAGAGCATTTCCACAACAATGAATGCGCCACTTTTCCCAGGATAGATGCGCTTTAGCCAACGCTGTTCTTCTGACCGCTACCGTCATCACAATAAACAAAACTAAGTACCCATCAGCGCAGAGCCTTCCCTCGGCGCTTCATAGATGGCGCTAGAACATTACGGCGTTGCTGATGCTCTCTTACCCGCCGAATTGAAATCTCCGACGCGCGCTTGCACGAAGATCAGTCTCTCTTGCGTGGCAGCCAACATTGGTGCTATTGCGGGTGCCGCAAACGATTTTGTGTATATAAGTGACGATGGCTTTCAATAAAATCAGTTGTGAGTTAGCGCCTGTCCTGTCGTCTTTGTGTTTTTCTTGTTCTTGTTTTGTTCGCGCTTTTAATCTTTTAAATTTATTAACCAAATATTGTTGTTTTCATACTATAGGGTACGAGCTCCGGAAGTTAAGACCAGTGCATCTTTTTTAAAAGGAATGTCTCACAAGGGGTGATTTCTTGCATACTGGCAGGAAATTGTAATTGAGCTGGTGACAGCGGGTACATAGCCAGCCCCAATGGCGGTGAACTGTCTCCACTGTAGATGAGAAATTTAGCCATTGCACTACTAGCTTGTCTGCGGTCCTGACGTGAATCACGGCATGGGATAACAGCACCGCATGTCGGTACGGTATAGAATTAGGAAAATTTAGTCTAAGGCTATCTTATTACCAGTGTTTCTTGAAAGGCCGACCAGGCACCGGTTTATGCAAAAAAAATCTGTTTAGTTTTACTCGATTAGTCGTTTCAATTGAATAGCACAGCTTCAGTCGCCACCAGACCTTCCCAGTCGAACCGGAAACCACGACACACCGGCCGAGGCGTCGGAGCTATTCGGAGATGGTAACGGACGACGGAGGCGGGGGAGGGTGAGGGGCGGTATTTTTCGCCCCGTCTCCCTTATTCTTTACATTATATTTTCGAAATTTCTTGGGGGCGAGGGGGGCGCGAAAGCCCCTCTCCCCTCCCTTCCCCCTCCTCCAGCCCTGTTCCGCCTCCCTGTGTGACACCGACTGTCTTCTACGAATTTGAAGTTAGGAGTGATACTTAACACTGCACTGTTCGATTCAAAACGAAAATTCGCGTACCTCTAAAAAAAATTCTTCATCACGAATTTGAGTATTTCATACCTGAAACCAAATGCATGTTCTTAAAACCACCGATTTTCGCTTAGTACAATGCAATCACGCGCTTTCTGAATTGCGCTTCAAAGATGAGTGAACTCCAGTATTTCTGAAACGTCGACGTTTCAGAAATGCTGAGTTGCACTAATCTCCTCCTCGTTCTTCCAAGCCAGTTGGGTACGGTATTCTCAAAACTCGACATACCGGTTCATGCGTTACGTCGCTGGTAAAAAGGTGCCCCTGCTTCATCACATAATGATTACTGAGACAATTTGATTGAGCATACACATTCCAATACTCGCCTTTATGTGCGCTGCGCGTTAACATGAGCAGTCGATTCTTCTTTCTGCGGCATAATAGACTATTTATATCCATATATGGTTTCCGCAGCCAGCGCCACTTTGAATATTATTAAAGTCCGGGCACTAGTATTTCGGACGTCATCACAGCGCTATCGAGCGAAGGCGCAAACTGGTAACGAGAGCTCTGTCAGCGCTAGGCTAGGCCTAGCGTTCAATCATGGCGTCGATGGACGGCCTGCGTCAGGCTCGGGGCCAATTGCTGTGCTGACGCCATTCGACTTTGATGACGATGCTGGAGGCAGAGGAGGCTAATCATGAGCTCCAATTATTCTAGGTGGTGTAGCCCATTCACTCTAAAAAAATTGCTTCCCGCACAACACTGGAGTATTAATCACGCAACTTACGAGCAGCTCAGCGAATGACGATACCAAAAATAGTGTTAAGCCAGCCAAAACGCATCTGAGCTGTGACATTAAGCAACAAGCGTGACGTCTTGCATTGCTCCAATGTCACAACTCAGACTGCGTTTTTTAGTCAAACATACGTTTCGGCATTGTGATTCGCTGCCGCTCCGCAAGTTGCGCTCGGATTGGTTCTGGAGTGTTGTGCGGGGAAAGTAGACGTACAAACATTTTTCTAGTGTACATAGCTAAATTATCGTCCAAAATGCTACCGTAATTACAATCACAATTACTTTGCTTCAAAAGAAGTTTAACTGCAATCACAATTGCAACTCCGTAAAAAGTAATAATTACAATTACAAAATTACTTTTGAGAAGTAATGCAATTACTATACCATTAAATATTTTGAGAGCAAACCCGACTTGGGCCATATACCTTTAAATGAGTTGTATAGAGTGCAACACATTTGTTCATTCCTTGCTCCAAATGTATTAGGAGGCTTGAGCATCGCTGCAAAAATGTTACAGATTGAATTTCCCTTTTATGAATTTTGCTAAATTTATGAAGTGCTACGCTCTTATATTTTTAATAAATAATATTAAATTAGTTTATATGCGTGGAAGACGCTAGACATCGCTAAAGTAAAATTTCGGTTGACAGACGGTTGTTAGCCACGCAAATAAAAAATGCGACAATTAGTCATATTGATTATTTTACAAGTGTTAGTATAAGACTAAAATCCACACACCCGCTAATACGGCTGCTACATTCACATACAGACACCATGTTATTGTAAATTATTTACATTGAGTCGAAATCATAATCACTCAGAGATATATAAGAATTGAATCGGGGCTCCCCGAATCAATGGCGACAACATGCACAGGTGCGAGGTCAGTTCCCTAAAATGGTTATGCAAATAATTATCCGAAGAAGAAATAAAACTTAAAAATATTACAAAGATACAAATATGCGATTGTACTGAAAGAAGGACGTACAAAACTGGCAAAAATAAAATAAAATTGACTACATAGACAATTGAACTTTCCATACCGCACAATTAAACTTTCCAACCCGGCTGTGAAACTGAAGCTCAATTCTTTTCTCTCAATATTTTGGCATGTTCACGTTTTTGTTTTCTGCTCGCACCCCAGACGGCGCCACACGGCGCCGTTGAGGTAGGCTCAAAGAAGATTGTTCTCAGCCCGCAGAGTAAGCAACGAAAAACAAACAACGCAGTTATTTTTTGTTAGGCATGCGTGTTGGTGCATGTCTATGTGTGCGAGTGTGTCACCGAGCGCTAGGCCGCTTGTGCGAGCGCTGAGGCTTTCAGAGGGGTTCCGTCGGCGCCGCAAAGACTTGCAAAAGTAATTGTAAATGTGCCTGAGATTTTGCAAAAAGTGATGCTAGAAAGTAATTAAATTACAATTACAATTTCTTTTAGCCGAAAGTAATTATTACAACTAAAAATTACCCCACAACGCTAATTAAATTACAGTCAGCCACAGTCCGGCGAGTCGGCATTTTTCCCGCAGCTGATATGTGCTGGAAAGGTGTATTATATATATATATGTAAGAGGGAGAGAGAGAGAAAATAACAATAGAAACAGTCGAATTTCGGAATTTCAGTAACTCCTTCAATCTGGCCGTTCGCCTCCCCAAGGTGACGTAGCGCTCACTCAAGCGAGCGAAGTCTGCCCCACTCCCAACAGATGGCACTACCCGTTTCGTCCGTCCGCTCAGCCTACCAAACTCGCAGACAGATGGCGCTCGCCACGAGGACGTTGCCTAGCAACCTCGGCGTGCAGCGAAGCCAAAACAACTTCCGTCTGGCGTCGCCGGCGTGCTTGCGCGGGACGGCCGAGCGGTGTCTGCCAGGTGCCATTCCTTTGTTGGGACAGGTAGCGAGCTCCCGCCGTTGACCGAGTTCCCGCATGTGCTCCCGTTGCCTCCGCCGGTGCCGTGCGCTGCTGCCGCTGCCCAAGTCGGTGACCGGCGATCTCGTCTTGTGATGCTTGCCGGACGGTCGCTCGCTGCGGTCGAGCTTCTGGAATACCGCGAGACTGCACGGTGATCTGCCGACCTGTGCTGCTCATAGTGTGTGCGTGATTTTCTCGTGGTGCTTCGTCGTACCGTTCGGATTGGCCCGTGGTGCGTGTGGAATACCGCCGGATTTCGTGACCGGATACAATTATCTGCCCAGGGATTCTTTTTCGGTGAGTAGATGAAAGTCTACGAATTTGTGGCTCCTTTTTATTTATTTTTCGGGGCATTCTATTGGCAGGATGATAGAAACTGAAAAAATTGTGCTTTATTATCCGTCACGCAATATAAGTGCTGCCGGAAGTTGACATTTGGAAGAATAGTAAGATAAGTATATGATATCTCAAATATTAAACTGTTTGCAATATTATATTTATATTTAACGGTTCAAACTATTCTCGAACACATAACGGCAAGCCTTGTCTACGACAGACGAATGAAGTGTAAAAACAGACAACGTTCTGTCCCTTCATTTTGTTTAGTTGTCCACATACTTCTACGTAACGCTTTACAACTAACGTGAATCTTGTACTTAGTTACTTTTCTTCTGAAACGAAGAAACGACCTGGTTGTTTTTTTCATGAGAAGGAACACGTCACTCATTTTCATTACTTTTGTTGAAGTAAAGAGAAAATGTATTTAGTTACTCCTTTTCAGTAACGTGTATACACTTCTGCTTGTGCATCGTTTTCTAGCGCCGCTTTTATTTCCAAGTACGCTTTACCAACTAGCTCTAAGTTTCTAATGTACTGCATTCTGCCTGTTGTTCGACAAACTGTTAAATATGCTGTTGAGAAGTTTTTAATAGCAATCTTTACTTTTCTTGCGTCGTTTTAAAACTAAGAACGATCTGTATGAAGAGTCAGTCAATGTTTTCGAAAATTCCAAGGTCGATAACACGTTAAAATTGCAGCTACGTAGATGATTTTGTTGGTCATCCAAGCCAATTCACTGTTATTGTTATTAGTAATAGTAGTAATAATAATTTTAGTTTTTGAATGGGTTACAACCAAAGGTCAAAATATTTACTTTGGGGTTATTTTTATTTTTATTTCTCAAATAATTGTACAATGGAAAACAAAACAATTCTTTCAGCGAATGATGACTTTAGAAGAATTAATCATAATCTGTGAAAGCTGTCTATATCTTAAAACGAATGTCAGAGAGCCTGAAATCTCCACAACATCTTCTTGATGACAAAATAAATGCAAAATCAACATAAGAATACCACACATGCTGGCAGATTTTAAGAGCTTTAACGATTTTCTCAGTGTATGTACTTTTTCGTGTTTCGTGATTACGATTAACACTATCATTATCATAGCGAAGAGGACCTCAGACCATAGGAAGTCATGACGCCCTTCAATGGCGAGAAGTTATCCAACACAAGTTCAAGGCAGAAACCACCATACTCAATCTATGTGATCAAAGAAATATTAGTGGCACACTAAAAAACACCTTACATAGCTCTTACTGGAAGCCTTAAGCTGCACCATATTATGGTTTGCAGTAAATCACAAAACCTATTTTGTACAAACTTTCGTCTTCCAGCTTCACCTTTGAAGCTTGTGCGCGGTCCAATGTTGCATGCGTTACCGAAGAAAGCAACAAAATAAGTTACTTACCTGCAAAAAAAAATGAACGCCTTACAGACTTACGTTACCTCAAAATAAAAGTAACGCGTTACAGTTCACGATTACAAGTAACGCCGTTACTTTTGTGTTACTATTCATTTAGGAATCAGATCGTTGTGCTGTTTTGACGTTGCAGGTATGCATAAGCGCCATATTTCAAGAAACATTATGTTCATGCAGAAGCTTAACATAATTGCCTATATATTTTTTTGCGGTTTTGATTTTGGAGGTATGTGGGTTCTGTGCAAGAATTCATTTAACTTGGCGCTTAAATAAAAAATATATATATATTGAAGTATAATATTTTGTGAAGCCTTGCGAAGAAGGTGCAACGAGTAACCTGACCACGTTACCCCTTACTCGAAATAAGTAAAGTAAGTACGTTGTCCCATGCTGTCTTGAAGAAATGTAACGAAACGTAACGCGTTACGGTAACGCCGTTACTACTAACCCGTTACTATCAACGCTGGGGTTGACATAAATGTATTCATCTTTGAAACCGCGCGTTACATTGGGCTCTTCAAAATAGTCTGAAACAAATGAGCATCATTACTCTTTATGTATCTCTCGACCGACTGCCATTCATCGTTCTCTTTGTGTATTACCTTGTGCCCTATCCCCCGCTGCTCCGATCTTTTTACGAATAGTTCCAAAGTCAAGCGTATGAACGTTCTCCGTAAGAACATTAACTTAGTTTGTATCCTGTAGAGAAGCCCTAACGATTCCATCCGAATGTACTAGCGACCTTTTGTAGATCGTATGCAAAATTATCTTTGCTTTGTAGAGAAACCTCGTGTCTACACTTCGAGCTCGGACTGAGTATACGCTGCCGCAGGGCCCTCAATCAGCTGTGCAGGATTTGCAAAAAGTACGTAATATTCCGTCTCGCGTGTCATACCGGCATTGCTCGCTACAAAGGCATTTCAGAGCAGAAAGTAACTTGATATTCGTGTCCCTCCTTCCATACCCATAATTAAAGATAGAGGATTTTTCATACATGATTAAATATGGACATATTTTCTTTCCGTCGTCATTCTGGCTTTTCTTCCAAACCTTCAAATAATTGCGATGTGTGTATGTTTACCACAGCCTGGAAGTTAGTCAGCCTCAAAGGGGCGCCTGGTGTCTTAGTTGTAGGTGAGAAATTTAGCCAGTGCAGTACAACCGCTAGCCTGGGGTATTGAACGCTCAACCACGCCGTAGCAATAAACGACCACACTCCTGTACGATGCTCATCCAGATCGGAACGGGCCGGGGTGGGGATAGACCGGTCTCACCAAGTGTTCCGAGCGTGCGCGAAGCCGCCAAAACTTTAGTTCACGGGAGACAAGCGGCAGTGCCCGGGACGTCTCGTCTAGTGCTTTGCTCACGCAGAGCTCCAGCGAGGTTGTCGCAAGTGAAGAAAAACTAAAGTTCCTTCGATACATTCGCAGCGGTAGCAGCCAATCGGTTAACCTTGATACCTTGCGGCAGCAGCGTAGCCACACTGCGCCGGTGAGATTGCAGGGCTAGGCTGTGAACCCAGGATACCTGTGTGTTTCTTCTTCACAGTGCGAGCTTTTCGCTCCAGCGTGCTCCAAGCTGGTGTGCGCCAGCCCACTCGGCCACCGATCCCTTGTTGTCAGTAGGATTCCGTGTTTTCGGTGTACCGATAGACCCCAAACAGTAATCCCCGAGTGGATTTTATCAAAATCGGGGAAAACAGAACTCTCCGAACTGGAGTTGTCATCCAATAAGAAAAACCCAAACATCACGGAAAACGGATCTTTATCTGCAGTTTTATTTAGAGTTTACCCGGAGCACAGTCCGCAATTAACTGTCCACGAGGCATCTTCTTTCTTCGGGGACCACACCCCTTATCATAGACGTTTGCAAGTACGACCTCTGGGCGCTGCCATCTTGCTGCTGGTGTGGGTAGATCGTCTGATAGTCAAGCATTGCCTTTGGCTTGCTCACGGTCTCAGCAGTGCTTGATTATCAGACGGTCCAGCCCACACCAGCAGCAAGATGGCGGCGCCAGACGGTACTTGCAAACGTCTATACTTCGTTTCAGCTTCCGTCCGAGCGCAGCCAAAGCTACGTGTGGCCGGAGCCAATCACACGCCGGCAATAGGTCACGCGATCTCGCCTGCACTTTTGTATCACTCCGCTGCGCCGCTGGTCGTCCGCGCCGCCCGCGCTCGCCGAGTATTTCGTCTGCTACGGGTGTATCAACGGTATCGTCTGCTACAGGTTTAAAACGTGCCCTTTCACGTTCTGAAATTTAGTCACAGGGGATGTCGGTACGTAGGCTGGCCGCTGGCGTCTGTGTCCGAGCTTTCCACCTGTTCGGCATTTCGGCATAGTTTCGAGATGTAAGTACACATTGCAAGGTGCCCGATGACCCGGCCGTTGATGTTTCCTTGTATTGTCTGGATATACCAGAGCTCGAGGCGCAGTCCTTTCCACCAGCTTCTCGGCGTTCAATGTGATCGGCAGGTAAAGGGGTGCCCTGATTTCGCCGCGTATCAGTGAATTGTAGTGGCCCGGACGCTTTTCTTGTTTACAACGCATTCGCGGTACGACGCGGCCGGAGTCTCCTGCCGAATTTGAAAGTAGACATTCATCACGACCTCTCGCGCCTGACGCCCAAACGTGCCTTTGCGAAAGGACGTTTTGAAGCGACTCGGTGAGGAAAGCAGCGAAGCACATGATTCGGCCATTACGGGAACGAAATCACACAGAAAAACCGAGCGCTGCAGCCGTGTTGCCAGCGGATGTACGTGTTTTCACCAAACCACATGCATTTACATATATTAATAAAAACATAAACTTCAGATATTTAATTCCTTTCGTTGCAAATCATTCTCAGCAGTACACATCTGGAATGTTGTGCAATGTTTACGCACAAAACAGTTATTTAAAAAAAAATAACTTTTGCGGACTACTTTGTGGTGCGTAGGAATGCTCTTCTCGAAGTTGCGAACCGTCCCTCAGCCTTTGGCTGCGCTCGGACGGAAGCTGAAACGAAGTATAGTTTTTCTTCTCTTATAAATATCGGAATTCTTTTTTTTTTTCTGTCAGGTGTAGTTTTTTGGGGCTTGGGGTATTCCATGCTTGTGTCCTGTTTTCTGCCAGCATTAAGCCCCAATAGAAGCTGCCCTTTTGTCCAACGACAAAAATGGAAACTAAAAAAAAAAAAAAACTAATCTGTGGGAAGAAATAATCTTTCAAATAAAACAACCCCGAAATCGAAAAAGAAGAAAATCCCTAAAACACGAAACCCTACTTATGACACATATGCAAACCAATAAGCAGACTTGGACGGTATTCAGAATTCAATTCATCAAATTACTTGTGTTCGATTACTTTTTGAAGTAATCCTGTAATCATTTGAATACGTTTATTAGCAAGTGATCACCAGAGTAATCTGATTACCTGTGGGAGTACTAAAAGCACCCGTTACCGTTATTTTGCACCCCCCCCTTCTTCTCTCTCTCTCTCTCTCCCTCTCTCTTTCTCCAAAGCGTTTTGTTTCTACAAGTTCCCATCCAAGGGGTCCTCAAACCATATGTCTCCGACAGGAGGTTCATCTACCAAAATTGGTGAAGTGATCGGAAGTAGATAATCTAATAAAGAGCAGCACAAAGGCCCGTTTTCGAAAAGGCAGACAAACCTGAGTATTCTGAAAAGTAACGGTACCTTCTTCAAGTGCCGGTCAATAAGTTTTCTTCTTGAGTAACGAATTATGTAACCTAATCGAATGTGGTTGTTTTTTAACCAAGAGTAAGTGTAATTGTAATCGGTTACTTTTTTTCGAGTAACGTGAATAGGATGCAAATAAGCAATCGGACATAATTTTCAGATTGTAACTTATCTGCGATAGAAAACTCTCAACGTGCTTATTATTAGGCCGCATATTTTCCGTTGCTTATAGACAAAGCGGAGGATTGTTGTTTTTTGTGTGTTTGTTTGCTTTCGAAATATGTGTATATTTCGGTCATCCGTTTCGGATGAACGATAAAAACAGTGAATATCGGTGCAAAATTTCCCAATAACCTCAGTATTCGAGTCTAGGCAAGAAGGGTTTCGACAGGAACAGTACTGGCTGGAGCAGACATTTTCAGGAAACGATGTTTCTAGGTTTTCAACGATTTTGTGTTTTTTTTACACCAACGAGTGTTTATCGGTGTATTTTGGTTTTAATTGAAATTATATTTTTCTTGCCTATGAATGTTTCTCGGTGTTTTTTGGTTAAAAGCCGAAAGTCTACGGCATACTTATTAACAGCTTCATTTCACGATGCTCGCACTCCCCTTTGACATATGAGCATCCTGTCATTTAACACCGGACACTGTGGTGCAGAAAAGAAAAACTTCTAGCCGAAGGAACAGACTGACTTTCTTAGGTGTTAAACGACATGATTAGTTACCACCAGCTCGCCTGCGCACTTATAGTATCTTCACTAATATAAGTAAAATCTCTATAAGCCGAGTGGTTTGACAGCAGGACTGTATGTCCTCGTTTCACCTTCTGTTGAGCAGCCTTCCTTTCTCGCTGTTTCTCGGAAAAGAAAACGGATATTCGGCGGCGAGGACGGCAAGGCAGTTGAAAAAAACTTGTTTACACCACGTCTTTGTTATCTTTCTTTGGCTTTGGGTGATTCCAATCAATGTGTTTTATTACTGGTCATAGTCAAAGAAACCCTTTGAACAGATGCATTCAGACCCCAGACCAAGGCAATTTCTCACATTGCACAAACGCGTTCTCGAAACGCGAGCTAGAAGTTACACGTATTCTTTTCAAGCCATTGTTGGATCTCCGCTGTGGCGTGCCAGATGGCCGTCGTTGGTTTGCCACGTAAAACCTCCAAATGGGAAAACCAGCACCATGGGATCTGCATCGATTCATGCGCAAAGGCCTCGGCGGAGTACCGGGTATTGTTATGGAAGGCATTGGAACGGTCTAGTAGAAATTCCCTACTTAAAAAATAATTGTCATTATAGATTAAAAAGAAAGTAAAAAAGCAGGAGAGCTGGTCAATAACTTCTATACTTACAACTCTTAGGGGTGGAAAAACGAACATACATACAGACACCGTCTCAACTTTGCTAAAACGATGTGTTCTGTATGTCCATTTCATTTTATTGCCTTTTCTCTGGTGAAACATAAACGCTGTGGCTAGCGTATGTCCGACGGAGCACTGGAAACGCGTATACATCCCCCGTCCTCTCTCCCCGTGAACCTAGGGAAGGCGGAGATTTGACGTAACTTGTTACGTCGGACGCTTGACACTTGAAACATAAATGTCAAAGCAGATTTCTTTTCTTCTTTTTTTTTTTGTCAGACAGATTATTTAGGAAAACAGTTCAAACCTTGGGGCAGTTTCATATCAAGCCTTTGTGACTTTGTTGGGCATCTTTTCGAGTGCATATTGTACCAGACGTTATTGCTTTTCATGGGTGCAATTTTTAGCGAAAAAGTAAGAAGTTCATTGAAAAGGTCTTCATAAATTGACGCGAGTCCTTTAGGTAAACCTACGTAACTCGTTCACTGAACTCTTCCTTCGTTTCGTGAAAAAAAAAAATGCGTCTTTGCGCGCCCCACGCCTTTCACGACAAATCGAGCGCGCCGGCATAATTGAAGCTTTGGATTGTCTCTCAAAGGTGCCCTAAATAGGTGCAAACCGGTTCCTCCTCGTATTATTTTAACCGTGACAAAAGAAGAACCCGAATCAGCCGAACGAAATCAAGCACCACGCCCCCAATATTACCTAAAAACCCAGACCTGCGCCTTGCCCCCCCCCCCCGCCCCAACCCCCAAACGTGATCACTAAATGGATGGATAATGGGCTGAACCCTTTGAATCGGGTGGCAGCTTGCGCCACCTAGCCAGTTTTTGTTTTATTCTTAACAATTTATTTAAAATAGAGTAATATATCTAGAGATATACTCTATAGAGAGATATATAACACTGTTGGATCCACGTAGCGCCGCCTAGCGGCCTAGCTCGAGTCAGCATCGCCGGCAGCGCGTCTTGCAGCCTCTCACAACGAGCGCGACGCTGAGCACACGGCTCGCCGAACTTTAGCGTATTTGCCGCTCGCGGCGGGTCGAAGATCTACCAACGATGACGTCATTCACGGGTCTTGTCTTCTATGTGGTGTCGACGCCACTCGCGATGCCAGTACGACGCGCCCCCATTCCGAAACGAGAGGATGCGTGCCACTCTCCGCACGCACACATCACGTGATCACTCCATACGTCGGCGAGAAAACGTCGGTGAAGAGCAGCGACACCGTCCTGGAGACAAAGAACTCGGAGGGGGACACAATAGCCTCCTGACGACAAGCGGGCAGCTATTAAGTGAGACCGAGAAAACACGGTTTCTCCGCAGGAGCTAGCCGCGGCGGCACCGCGTCGCAAAGTCCAGTGTGCCGTGGCCTCTATATACAATGACGCGGATTCAGAAGAGGGACGTGCGATGTCGCCCCCCTTATTTTGTTTAGCGACAGAAACTCGTTGGAAATTGCATGAACGGGGTACGTGAAGTGCGTGCGTTATGCGACTAGCAGAGTGTTACGTAAAGCCCGTTGCCTTTGGTTTGCGACTATATTTAAACTTTACGCCGTTTACGTGGTCATTGTGCAGCGAAAACGATTATTCCTCTTAAACGCTTTGTTTCAGTGACGATTTTCTTTTTCTTTTACTTTTCTTGGTGAGTGTTGAGTACTTTGACAATGGAGCCGCAGTTAGGGGTGTTGATAAACCTGAGAGAATGGAGTTGCTAAAAATAAAGTGGGAGTGTTGACAGCTACGCGCGCGTCCCACCATCAGCGCGTTGGCTTACGGGCTCGTAGACTTTTGTTGTCAGCTTGTTTATAGTTATTTTTCTTGATGACCTTTGCTCGATATCGTTGTGTCATTTGCTTGTTTAAAGCGTCTCTTATTCCCGTCTCGAACTATTTCTGTAAGAGGGCTGCATCGACTATACGTGGCAAACGTCACCTGCTTTTAAAAGATAACATTTCTGCTCCAGTGGCGATGAAACACTTCGGATCTAGAAATAGCTCATCTGCTATGGAGTGAGAACTTTACTGCATACGGACTGAGTTTATTTTATGATGTGAAATTAAGCCTCATGGATTTCACTTACACTAAAAACTAAAGGATAGAATGCACAACCTATCGGATGTGTGTTCAAGGACCATTCCAGTTTTAGTTTTTGGATGTTTATTGATGATATGACAAAGATTGATTTTTAGTGCGAGTTATTGTATTCTGTACAATGCCTTTATTTTTACCCATCGTTTCGTTTTATCTTTTAATTCTACTTTCTCCGGCTGCAAGATAGATACCAATGAAGTCTGCCGGTGAAGACCGCCAGGCCATGTAGCCTTACCTGGCATATCACTTCTTTCTTTATTTTTCATCTGCGATATTATTCCTAAAATTCCATCCCTGCTATGGATACTTCCAGTTTTCTTCTATTTTTGAGCTTTTCACTCAATCTAAAAGACTAATGATTTTGCGCTTGCTTTTGCCCCATAATACTTCATTATATCTCCATAGGCCGGGTCAACTATCGCCCGATCAATCTTTAATCGGATATGATCGACTGATTGTATTTCATTTGTGTCGCATGTATAATCTTTCCCGGTGCCCCTTTAAAGTTTCATTCCGGATTGCAACATCTTTATAAAAAGTAGCCGCAGTCAAGGTAGCCAAGACCTGCTGTGTCAGTAAGCAGTAAACACGCCAACAAGGAAACCTTCTCTTCCACACCTCGTTGGAAAAACAATTTCACGGTATTCTGCAGACCTTTGAGAGTTCCTGTACGTCGCATGAATTACTACCTGTTGTCGATTATTGGGCATAACCGCTTAATTCAATTCTAGTATTAGATCACCTCGTGAATGACGTATAGAATTCATAGCCTCATTCTATCCTGAGATTGCGACTGACACCAATGGGCATGAGGTTCAATGATATCACACCCAATGACCAGTCGCTCCGAACATCTCAGCCGGGTAACGTATAATAAACAGGAGCACGCTTCCAAACACCCACTGCTTCTCTATTGTTACCGCACCGACCTCAACCCTCCGCACGCCATTCACGGTCGACAGTAGCAATCACGCCGTACCCTAAAAAAAGAATCTCGCAGTTACACGGCGTCAAGAACAACACCACGTACTTTAAACTGCCCCCAAAGCACAGTCTTCGATGGACAACAGCAGTCAAACCGGCAACCGAAAATAAAAGGCCAAATAGAACTGGCTTTCCGAATTACGCACATACACAATCTTTCGAAAGAACCTCTGGTCAAGCGGCGTCCGCAAACAAGGCCATGAGCGGCGCAAGCGGTAAACAAACGAAACAACAGAGCTACACGAGCGCACGCGCACGCCAAACACAAAAGCGCGAACGGAGCCGAAGATTCCCGCTCTAAAAAAAGACGTCTTCGCAGCCCTTTTTCTTTTTTTCTCGCCCAACAGCCTCGTAACATTTCACGCGCTCTCGCGGCGCCCATGTCAGAGCACGTTTTCCAAGTATACAGGGGCAGTCCGCCTCACATGGGCCGTGTTCACGTCGTCACGTACCATTGTACGCTGGAACTGGCCGATGCCATTGCAGGCTCGCTTCTTTTGGTTCAACGTAGCTCCAGAAACGGTTTTCTTAAAGTTGACAAGCTTAGTGGGCCTCCGTAATTGCTGCTTGTTTCCAGAGGACGGGGGTGGGGTTGACCCCAGGACCCTTCAGTCCACGCGCGAGTGGCGAGGACATTGGTAGAAGCCGCGGCACTGGTGATTACACGTGGACGCGGGTGGACTGAGGGGAAAAACCCAAAGCAAAAGCTCATCGTCTCTGGTTTGTCCTACGGCGATGTGTCCTGGTTGTTTGCGGAGCTTCCCCGGTGGCTGGCGTCCTGCTGTTGTGGTTGTTTTTGGCGGTTCGTTGGAGTTGTTTTTACCTTGTAATGGACACAAAGCTGTTCTTCCTTTGTTCCGTTCTAATAGTCCTTCGTCGATTGTCATTGGGCACTGGCGTTTGTTGCCCCCTCTTGTGGTTATCAGGAGCGTGAAAAGAATTTTAACGATGCGGCTGGGCTTCCTCGCTCAAGGTCGAAGATGCGCGGACCATGTCCAATGAATGAGATGCGCTTTGCGTCTTTGGTTACTCTGTGTGTGTGCGTTCTGTTCGGGCAGAAGAAATAGCGGGGACGATGTTAACGTTTGTCTTTTCGCTGAATGTCTACGTACTTCCATCTGTGTCTGCGATGGAGGACCTGTTCACCGGAGGAGGCTGTCGGAGACTAACTTGCGGAAGTCACTTTGCGGGCCGTGACATTAGAGAGTTTTAAGGGACCGTTTTTGCGCATCCGACATGGTACGATAGGCCCTCCGGTATGAACTGCGCATGTGCGAGTCTTCTGCGGTAGCGCATGTGCAGTTCGTACCGGAGGGACCATCGTATACCATATCGGATGTGCAAACACGCTTCCTGAAACTTCTTATTAAAGACGCTGATGGTACCAGAGACGTTATGTGAACTTGAGTAATTGTCGCATGCGCTTCTGTCTGAGGTACAAACACGTGAAACAAGGCATTTATTACACGAGGAGTAACAAGTTGCACTAGAGGCTGATCTCACACCTAGGAACACCTCGGGAGGTCATTGGTGAATACGGTGAATGATTTACTGTCATTTCTTCCATTTACATAATACGTTTAAAACGCTCCCTCGCGTGAGCTGACTGCGTGTTCCGATCCTACCAGACAGCAACAATTGAAACGTTTTGACAGAACCGAAAGCGACTTTCGATCTCGAACGAGCGAATATTATTAACGATGCGACGGGTGCCATCCCGTCGCGACGCGCTCCACGATCGCTCCGCGGGTGCCGCCGCGGGAATTCCAGACACCCTTCGAAGTCGTTCGTTTGGATTACACCGAACCGACGACGTTGTCCGCACCACAGAACCGACACATGTTGGCTTCTACCTCCACAAACTGTCGCAGTTGACCGTCGTGCTCCTCGTATTCCAGCCACCGTCCCCGGTGTCCCGTCGCTGCTCACAACAAAAACCTTCCCTGTCCAACGACGAAAAATGAACAGCAGGCAGCGAAGCGAGGCGAAGTGACTGACCGAGCAAATCTTTGCTGACTCGCTGCTGCACAGCAGGCAGCCGGCAAGGTAGGCTTCGCTCATCGCGCTGCCTCGAGGCACAGCGCTCGAGGATCGCGCCGCTTGCTTGGGAGGGACCGCCCAATGGAATGTGGTTCCTCGGCCGCCGCCGAACGCTCGCGCCGGCACCGACCAAATTTCGCGGACGGGATTTATGAGCTTGCCATAGGGTTCCCTAACTCTCTCGCCCTTTTTCTCCCACACCCCTTTCTTTCCTGTGTGTGTGTGTGTGTGTAGTCGTGCGTGCGTCCGTTTAATCGTGGTCGCTTTGCCGCAATGGGATTCCGCCGCCAGGCTCATTTGAATGCCTGGAAATCGGCGACGCAATTGAGCTGCGAGCGGACGGTCCGCATACCGGCGTGCAGTTAAAGAAAGAGCGCGCGGTGAACACGAATTATGCGAAGAAGGCTGGTCGACTACCGAGAGCACGTCTTTTTGGGAGGTCAAGGACGCGGGCTTCGGGGAATGGGAAGGGTACTGACCCCTAATTACACGTCGTGGGTAATTTTTTTTTTTGGAGTGAGAGGGTTGGCTGGAGTTTGTGAAGGGCGCCACAAAAAGTATACCGGGGGAACGGGTTCTAAGTCCAAGATGGATTCCCCACCTGTTTTGTTCCTGCAGATATCCCACACTCAAATTTAATTTATTTTTGTTTGTCTTTTTGCTGAGATGGCTGGGTTACATAATGGGTTTAGGCATCGGCGTTCCTTCAGATATCATCTTTTTTATGATTTTTGATGCAGTCAATATATGTATATACTCTCCATCTGATATGTACCGCTAAAAATGGTCCTCGGGTTCAGGAAAGCAAAACGACCATTTATCATTTTTGAACAGAGTTTTATTTTTTACAATTGAAGGCTAGAGTGATTGGTGATTGAAGCGTTTTCAATCGACTTTGTTGCAAACTGAAGATTTTTCATCACTCCGGGTTGTGGCATCTCCTGATATGAAACCCACACCTCGGCAACCTACAACTGCAACACTTGTTTGGACGACATTCTGTGTCCCCCTTGTGGTAGTACCTTTGGTGGTGAGGGTTAATTTAATTTTAAAATATATAAGTAAATAAAGGCAGCTCGTTATTTTTTTCAAATATTTGAAGAATATTCATGTACCAGAATGGAAAAAAATATTTTCTTCTAATAAAACAACAAACATTAAAAATAAACATGCGGTTTTCCGTGGAAGGTCCTACCATATTTCCACGTGTACTTACGTCATGATTCCTGCTAACTGTAAGTGTGCGTAAGCAATTTCAGTCTGTAAAAGTTGGCCAATCCACTGCTTGTGAAGATAAACATACATATATCTAACACGAAGTCCAATACACTTGAGTATCTGCATGGTAAACGTGAAGCTGGGCGAAATTCGCAACACAATATAAACCGAATTTGCAGCTGCCAAACAACAACAAACAGACAAAACAAAACAAAACAAAACAAATTTATTTGCTTTTTAATAGACGTTATTCGTTTATCTGACACCATGCAACTGCTTGTAATCACTTGGGAACAAAGTCTACAGTCCAAAGAGTGAGCACCTGCCTTCCCCTGAAGTAACTTTCTTACTGGTGGTCAGTAGAGACTTGCACTTTAAAAACACGGTGTGGACCAAAATTAGTGAATTGAATAACTTCGCGAAAAAACTTTATTTCAGCCCAATATTTGGCTTACGATTTCAGCGATGTTTGTTTGTGTGCTTAGCAAATTTTCAGGCAAATCAGAGACTACGAAGAAAAACCGAGTACTGCCCTTTGAGCATTCACCCTACATGGCCGCGATACAACAGTGCCATGATCCACACACTTCCTTCACGTTCAGAAACAAAGAACCCATTATTGCCGGTCCATCGAAACGAGAACACGTAACTTCAACACATCTGCGATGTGTATACATACGAGCGAGTAAAATAATGGTTCCCGCTTCTCAAAACCTCGAGGTTTTTGTTTTTTTCCGGCGGTCGGTTTATCGCCCTATGGTAAACAGACCATTCCGTTAAGGACCAGCCATTCCCACGCTCGTTGTGGTCTCGAACGTGACCCGCCTTGTTTTCTTGTTTTTATTTTATTTGTTTTTTGTTTTGAATGCCGTCAGTCTGCCGCGCGTGCTACCACCGACTGTTCCGGGACAGCTGTCGTCGTCCCGCGCCACCTCGGACGAGGACCGCGCCTCACTGCGCCCGTGTTCTAACGGCTTGCGCGTTCGACTGACCGACCAGCTCGTTTTGCGCTTCGCAGGTCAGCCGCGCCGTCGAACGCTCCCATTGGCCCCGCATTCGACGGCGTCGTTCGGGCGAGGCGGCCCTGCAAACAGTCCCGACATTCGGGCACTCATACTTGCACGTTCTGGCGACGTCGCTGTTACGCGTGCTGGAATACCCGATGTCATCTTTGAGA
>JAZHYW010045426.1:0-37158 GCA_037355805.1 Ixodes ricinus | reverse complement strand
TATAGGCCTCCTGCGCTGAAGCTTTGAACACACCGTAGCGCCCTCGTTTTGGGTAGTACAAGCTCACCTGATTGAGCCTCGCACTATTTATGGCACGTTGGTCGAGCTTTTTAATTCTGCCTGGTGCTGAAGAACGAAAAACACCTTTGGACGCCAAAAATCGGCCAGACTCAACGCCTCAAGACAATCAAAAGTGCCAAATTCATGACACCACCGCTAGGGTACGCGTCTATTATCTCTGGGTGGTGACGTCGAAACACCTGTGCCGCGACGCTTTCATTTTTCTTTTTCTTTGTCATGTCTACTTTGGAACGCGTGGAACGGCATCTCATGGCTCGCGCTCTTAGCGTCTTAGCTTTGACGGCGTTCGGATTTTTGTTGTTTCTTTATATTTTCATCGTGATCTCGCGCTCCGCACCAGAGCAGGCACACTTCTGCATGCCTGACAGTTTGAGACGCTCGAGTTTGTACTACCCAAAACAAGGCCTAACAAGTCCCTTTTCGCAGCACCCCTGGGCAACGCAGGAGGCCCATGAGAGCAAACGCCGGCTTGTTCGAAAACAGCGTGTTGGTGTATATATATATACCTGGAAGAATTCTTTGTATCGTAGTCGCTGAACGCGGACGTTAGGTAGGGCGCCGAGAACGCTCAGGTAGGTATTGGACGTCCACAGGGACCAGCCACCGTCACGCAGGAGACGCACCACGTGCTCCGGGTGGTGCTTGGCAGCCGATTCGACGGCGCAGCTCGCGCGAGCCGAGATCCTGCCGGTGCCCGAAGTCTCCAGGAAAAAGATCGAATCGTTTTCCGCACTCCACTCGTGCACATCTATAGAAGTGCAACGTTAGTGTGAAGCGAAGTATTGATAAAAATATTATACACTGGCAGCTTTAAAAAAAACTAAAATAAAAAAACAAATTTCAAGCCCTATATGGAACACTTCCTTTTTAACATGCGCAAAAAAAAATGTAACACTATTTACGCGTATTAGACGCAATTTAGTTGGGGACAAAGCCTCTGGGAGGAGGTGGCCGTGCTCTAGGCCCAGCCCGGTGCTTAGATAACTAAGCACTGTTTCTCGGCTCTCATTGGTTGGAGAGATGATTGACGCGTGATATGTTCGTTGTAAAGTTGTTTCTTCGTGCCGTAATAGGTAGTATTTTAATCGATAATATTTTTATGTTTGAGAAACAAATGATCGAAATAGAGTCTCTATTGTTTTTAAAATATCCAGAGATTGCCTTTCCGCTGCGGTTTCAAACGATAACAAACACGGCTGCCGGCGTTTGAGGCGTACTCAACAAGCGTAGCTCATCGAGCTCGTTTATTCTTATGAGTCCGAGTCCTTCTGCTGTTCACCGAGGTGTTTAGAGGAAGATCTTGTCAACCGACCTAGTTTCCAGCAAACAACTTCCGCAAGTACGCGACTTCGGAAGCGCTGTACGGGTGCTTGGCTTTGTAGCGGTACTGGCCTAAGCCTAGCGTCCCACGTCCACTATGCTGCTTGATCTGACTTGATTTGTTCCTTTGCACGTGTTGGCACTGAATAAAGATGCTGGTCCCCGTAAAGGCGGTCCTACTGCTCTGTGAATTGTGCAACCACTGTGATTGCAACCGTGGTTTAATACTGACAAGGTCCCTCCGCAGGTGAGATTTTGCGAGTCATTTGACTGGAGGCAATCGGACGTTCGACTCGCACCAAGTTTGTCTAGGATATGTTTCCGTCATTTCGCTTCGAAAGTAAAGTAGCTCTCAAGTTTTGTAGTGCACCTGGCCTACACAAGCGAATATTTTTACGCCGCGTTTTGATTGTGCCGTCATGACGCTCACCCACCATGCTCGCGGATATGTCATGCAAAAGAAAAAAACATCAAGAATAGAAAATCTGGGAAAACTGCATATTTATTTTGTTAAGTTTTCCTTCTTTTTCTTTTTGTCCCATCGGTCGCTTCTAACCGCACATCTACAGACGCTAACAGACGCTTGAATTTGACCGTAGCTCGTGCGCATGATAAAACGGTAAAACGCCGCTTTCATGGTGTCGGTCTTGCGAGCGTTGCAGAAGTTTTTAGATGGGGGCGGAATAGCAGACGGACGAAGGCGAACACGGACGCCGATACGCAGCTTTCATGTCCGCGTCCTACGGGCATTGCAGACGATAGACGGAGGTGGAATAGTAGACGATGCAGGAGGGTGCCCCGCGTCTGCTCGCACAACTAACAGGCGTTGTCAGACGCCAGACCATGGAGGTAGGAAGCTTCTGGAAGCGACATGACGCCACCAAAGGTGAAGCCGGGGGAGACTTCCGGTTTGGAGGGACACGCCCCCCAAGATGACCAAAACCAAGAGACGCTATTGGACGGAAAGAACTGCTGATCTGGCGCCAACAGCTTTTTCGTGCTTTTTGGTCGTCCTTGGGGGCGTTCCTACCTCTACTTCCGGCTTCACTTGGGATTTTTCGTCTGGCTGGCTTGAGCCGGTATGTCGCCTACTTCTATTCCTACCTCCATGCGCCAGACTAGACGCACGGGATGTCGCGAAAGGGAGACACTGGGCTTCTTAGCGTGTTCGGCCGAGCAGCCAAGCCAAGCCAGTATTATTGGGCGGGGTCACTGATCTGTGGGCGGGGCTACATCGGGCTCGTGACCTCCACTTAAATTGCGTCTAAGAGCGTAAATGATGAGCAACAAAAAATCGTGAAAACATTACAAAAACGATCCGTTCGATCTGTGCCCTTTATTTATTTTTTTTTATTTTTCATTTCAGCGTTCTATCGGATAATGGCGCAAAACTGACCCCCACCCCATTTTTCTTTTTCTTTTTGCCTCTTATTTTACTGTTTTGGAGAATGGTCCCATGGGAGTCTAAATAAAATATTGATGTCTTACGGGCGTGCAGCCGTAACTTGATCAACCGAATAGTAGCAGTTGGATCTCTAGTTCGAATTACTGCATTCGACGTTTAGCAATTTGAACAATGTGAAAACTTTTCCTGTACATACGTGAAGTGTCGAAAGTGTAGCTCAGTAAAATGTAGAGAATCGTAGCGAGGGCCGTAGTCACAAGAAGCATTGATGTTAGGCGTCTTGGCTGCCCTGCCTTCATCTTGAGGCTTTCTTCGTTTTCCTTATCTCTATATTTGGATTATCGACGTCTTCTTTCCTCGCTTGTTCGCACTTCTTTTTCATTTACAAACCACCAAAAAAGCAAAATCGCGTTTGCCGCGAGGCATCGGTGACCGACAATTGCGTGTGGACAACTTTCTGTGGCATTTTCGACGAAAGGACGAGCGGGAGTGCACAGTTCTAAAATCGGCGTTCATGCTCGCCTCCGTACCTTCAACTGCTGCCCACAGAAATTTGTCCGCAAGCATACGGAGAGAAATTGAAAAAGAAGACGAGATGACAGCGCGCAAGACGTCAAAACTCCGAGCTCTGATTGGGACGATTAGCGCGTAGACGACAAGGCTACCTACAACGTTACTATACTCTGTTTCACCTTGTGTTGTACCGCCGGAAAGGCTACAAGCGCGAGCTCCTTGCTCTATACTTCGTTTCAGCTTGGGTCCAGACGCAGCCGATGCTACAAGCACGAGCGTGTGGCCCTGAACAGGTGCCTGTACTGCACGAGCGCGCGTGCTTGGCAGGGACGCTGGAAGCGGAGCTCGCGCTTGTAGCATCGGCTGCGTCTGGACCCAAGCTGAAACAGAAGTGTAGGGCACATCTCGGCGGCACAAGCTCCTCGTGCACCAAGGGCGGCTGCGTACCAACGCTAGGAGCTCGCGCTTCCTGGCCTTCGCTGCGGCACAACATAAGGTGAAACGGAGTATAGAACACTCTAGGGTGCCTCCAATGTTTTTCTCTTTAGGGTGATGCCACCCTTTGTAGTACCCGATGCCTCGACAGCACGCGCCCACAGGGAAAATACAACGAACGTCGGCGAAAACAAAATGTCGCCGCCAGCACGGCCAGCGCCACAGACGCGTGCAGGGACACGCTCTTTCACGCGCTTCTGAACAAAAAAAAAAGTGTGGGACAAAATGGCCGGATGACTCCACCCCAACGTTACTAGAACCACTCAGTTGGGAAACTGCCATAGAGACTGCTCTGAAAAAGTGGCACCGATCCGTCCACGAGAACCGAGCTAATGGCGATCCCAACGCCGCCATTTCTCCCGCAGCGGCCAGTCCAGGAACTGCACGTCACTTCCATTTTCGTTGTAATCGGCCATTTTGGGGCCAGAACAGATACTGTGGAAAGGGCTTCGAGGTACCGCCCCCGACTCCCAAGCGGACGCGCTGCGGATTACTACCGTGGTTAATATGCGCCTAGCTCGGGACGCGCTACCTGAAATCACCGCTGAGGCACGGTTGTATAAAAACAATATTAATTGTACTGCAAAACTTGCAAACTAAAGATTTTAGAAAACAACACGCGCCCCCCGTTTTGTACTAATCTCCAATAAACGTTACTACAAAAAGAGTTTTTTCGTTGGTTTTTACGCAAAAACATGCTTTCTAAAAGCTCAAGGCGACTACAGTTAAGACAAATGATACAGAGTGGCGCTGTTGTCGCATTTAGCTCGGTCTCGGTGGACGCCAGCGGCCCAGGTTTCAACGGTGAGTTTCCCAACTGAGAGTTCTAGTAACCGTTGACTCCACCCTAAGCAAAGCGCACATGAAGGCACCCTAGAACACTCAGTTGGGAAACTCACCCTTGAAACCCTGACCTCTCGCGTCCACCGAGACCAAACTAAATACGATAACAGCGCCACCCCTTAGCGACAAGTCAAAACATGAAAGTTTATTTATATTGCTACCGCGAAATGGCAATGCGAGATGGCGCCACCGGCCCTTGCGCTACTCGACCTGAACGGATACACGCAGGCGTGCAGTTTTCGGAGTGGGCGATGCGGGAGAAATGGCGGCGTTGCGATCGCCATTAGTTCGGTTCTCGAGTACGGATCGAAGCCACTTTTTCAAAGCAGGCTCTATAGACCTTTCCAAAAAGAGCGTGTGGCCGGTGCCATTATGAGTGTTCATGCGTATGGCGCGTGCTTTGCTCGCTTTCCGAAGCGACGAACACGCACGTGCTGGACTGTGAAGATCGCACGCTGGACTGTGATTTTGTAAACATTGAAAAGGTCTATAGCAGTTCCCTCAACTGAGTTGTTCTAATAACGTTGGCTGTGTATCTATCCGTGTATCTATCCGTTGTCTTCTTCCAATCAGAGCGAACAAGAGCGTTAATCCCCAGCCCGGCCCGTTCTGTATTTCTCACTACTGCGTGATGCGCCTTAAAGACCCCAGGCTAGTAGTGGTACTGCACTGGCTGAATTTATTTTCTACAGCGTGAACCAGTGTCGCCATACCCCTCAAGCAGACAGACCTTACGCTGTCTAAACGCGATCGCCTAATTTACTTCGATTTTTGCACTCTGCGGCGTAAACCATCCAGTTCCATTGGTGTAATCTTTGTTTCTAGACATTTGCAAACATGGGTTCCCGACTGGTGCCCCACGTGCAAGCGCGTGCAGCATGCGCGTGAAGGTCGCTTTGGCAGGCTTGCACTTGCACGTGCTTGCGCGTACGACCAAGAACATGGCGGCGGCCAGAAGCCTTGTTTGCAATCGTCTATAGCAGACTGCACCCGTCGAACGTGTTGGAATAATAGAGCCAAACGCCGGTCGCCGGCGTTCCGCGTTCTAGAGCGTGCAGCTAGCACTAATCATTCCGCCCAGGTCAACGTTACTAGATTACCTCAGTTGTGGAACTCCCGCGGAGGGGGTACCCCCTCACTCACTTCAATCCGCCTGGCGTCGTTCGAAGCGCCATCTATATCTTCGTTTCATAACTGTGCTTTCCAAAGTGCACAGCTGAAGCGCCGAATGGCGATCACAACGCCGCCATTTCTCCCGCAGCGGTCACTGGAGGAACTGCACGTGACATCTATTTTGGCTTCAGTCGGCAATTTCGGAGCCGAAACAGATACGGTGGAAAGGGGTACAGGGGTGCCATCCCCGTCTCCCCAGCGGACGCGCCGCGACGTATCACCGAAGTTAAAATGCGCCTAGGTCGGGACGCGCTACCTGAAATCACCGCTGAGGCATGGTTGTATAAAAACAATATTAATTGTGCTGCAAAAACTTGCGAACTAAAAATTTTAGAAAACATCACGCGCCCCCCATTTTGTACTAAACTCCAATAAAAGTTACTACAAAAAGAGTTTTTTTCCTTTAGGTTTTACGTTCCTAGTAACGTTGAAACGAACGTATCCCGATTCAGTTACCAAAGCAGCCGTCAGGCGGCGCGTCGAGCGACGCCGGGCGAGTCGTGGTGAGTGAGGGGGGGGGGGGGGTACTGTTCGTGCATGCAGCGTCTATGAGCAGTTCCGTAACTGAGCTAATCTAATAACGTTGGCCCAGGTCTCGGCGTTCTGACGTCACCGCGCACTCTAGTCATCTTCTCTCCCTCAGTTTTTCGTCGCATGGGGTTGACTTTGACCCTATGCATACCTACAAAACAGATTATACCCTCGCAATGAAAGTGCTCGTCCTTCACACACTCCGAGTGAGAATAGCGGGTAAAGCTAAAATATTATTTCGCGTCTATTTATTTATTTTTCATTCGTAGTATCTCTAACTGCCTAAACATATCTGGGTGTTGCATATTTGGACAGAGTGAGCTGAATCGGCCTGAGAAGGAAGGCAATTTCCTTTGAGCTGTACATGAGAAATTCGGCTAGTGCAGTATAAAACTCACAACGCTAATGAAATATTAAGATCATTAACGCGCAGTTGTGATCTCACGATAGTGAGCCTGTATCTGTTTGTCTGAGAACAGATGGCCAACGCTAAAGCTCCTGCATGTTTTAAAAGTAGCGCAAGGTGCGTGTGCGCAAGAGGCACGTGCAACGATGCAGCCCTTGGGAAGATCATGGCAGCACAGCGCAGCACTGAGCTTGGTTTCAGTACAGTGTTCTAGTCTCAGTAAAGGTTTCAGACGCCATGTTCTTCCTAGAAGTGGCGCGCGGCACGTGTCTAGAGCATTTCCACAACAATGAATGCCGCCACTTTTCCCAGGGTAGAGGTGCTTTAGCCAACGCTGTCTTCTTCTGGCCGCTACCGTCATCCCAATAAAACAAAACACAGCATCATCGCAGCGTCTTCTGCGGCGCTTCATAGATGGCGCTAGGAACATTACGGCGTTGATGATGCTCTCTTACCCGCCAAATTGAAATGTCCAAGGCACGCTTAAGATCAGACTCTCTTACGTGGCAGCCAACATTGGTTGTATTGCGGGTGCCGCAAACGATTTTGTGTATATAAGTGACGATGGCTTTCTAATGAAATCAGCTGTGAGTTAGCGCCCGTCCTGTCATCTGTGTGCTTTCCTTGTCCTTGTTTTGTTTGCGCTTTTTAAACTTTTAAATTTATTAACCAAATATACTGTTATTTGGCACCCTCATCAGATGTATCTAACCAATAATATTGAGTCACTTCAAGATAAAGCAGCCAGGTTCATAGCTAAGGATTACTCTCGATACTCCAAGTGTGACTAACATAAAATATTCCCTCAACCTTGCGCCACTTCATTGCCGTAGATATATTTCACGCATGTCCTTCTTCCACAAGCTATACCATGGTTCATCTGCTTTCAGAGATTCATACATCCAGCCTCCTCATTATGTCTCACCCCGCGAAGATCACCCCTTCTAAGTACGCCCCATTTTCGCTCGCACCAACCTATTCAAAAACTCCCCTCTCCTCCTCGCTGTCTCCGATTGGAACCGCCTACCCAGTGATATTGTATCGATCACCTCAGCCCAGATGTTTACCAACGCCCTAACCAATGTATAACAATGTATGTAGTTTTTGCTTACCTAACTTTCACAAAGCATTTTTTTCTGATATTATATGTTGCGCCAACGTCATCTTTTTGTCACAAAGTGCACTACCTTTGTTTATGATTGCCCCCCCCCCCGGCCCTATGTAATGCCCGAAAGGGAATAAATAAATAAACAAATAAATGTTCTTTTCACTACTAGGATACGAGCTCCGGAAGATAAGACCTGTGCATCTTTTTTTTTTTTTTTTAGAAGGAATGTTTCATAAGTTGATGGTTTCTTGCATACTGGCACGAAATTGTAATTGAGCTGTGACAGCGGGTACATAGCCAGCCCCAATGCGGTGAAGTTTCTCCACTGTAGATGAGAAATTTAGCCATTGCACTACTACTGCTTGTCTGGGGTCCTAACACGTCAATCATGCAAGGGATACAGCACCGCACCGTCGGCGCCGCAAAGTCTTGCAAAAGTAATTGTAATTGTGTCTGAGATTTTGAAAGTACTGACGCTAGAAAGTAATTAAAATACAATTAGCAATTTCTTTTAGCCGGAAGTAATTATTACAATTACAAATTACCCTAAAAAGTATATAAATTACACTAATTCAGTTCCTGTAATTGAATAACTACCCAAGTATGGTGCAGCCACAGTCCGGCGAGTCGGCATTTTTCCCGCAGATGATATGTGCTGGAAAGGTGTATTATACATTTATAGAGGGAGAGACGAGAGCGAGAGAGAGAAATAAATAGAAACAGTCGAATTTCGGAATTTCAGTAACCCCTTCAATCTGGCCGTTCGCCTCCCCAAGGTGACGTAGCGCACTCAAGCATGCTCAAGCGAGCGAAGTCTGCCCCACTCCCAAGAGATGGCACTACCCGTTTCGTCCGTCCGCTCAGCCTACCAAACTCGCAGACAGATGGCGCTCGCCACGAGGGACGTTGCCTAGCAACCTCGGCGTGCAGCGAAGCCAAAACAACTTCCGTCTGGCGTCGCCGGCGTGCTTGCGCGGGACGGCCGAGCGGTGTCTGCCAGGTGCCATTCCTTTGTTGGGACAGGTAGCGAGCTCCCGCCGTTGACCGAGTTCCCGCATGTGCTCCCGTTGCCTCCGCCGGTGCCGTGCGCTGCTGCCGCTGCCCAAGTCGGTGACCGGCGATCTCGTCTTGTGATGCTTGCCGGACGGTCGCTCGCTGCGGTCGAGCTTCTGGAATACCGCGAGACTGCACGGTGATCTGCCGACCTGTGCTGCTCATAGTGTGTGCGTGATTTTCTCGTGGTGCTTCGTCGTACCGTTCGGATTGGCCCGTGGTGCGTGTGGAATACCGCCGGATTTCGTGACCGGATACAATTATCTGCCCAGGGATTCTTTTTCGGTGAGTAGATGAAAGTCTACGAATTTGTGGCTCCTTTTTATTTATTTTTCGGGGCATTCTATTGGCAGGATGATAGAAACTGAAAAAATTGTGCTTTATTATCCGTCACGCAATATAAGTGCTGCCGGAAGTTGACATTTGGAAGAATAGTAAGATAAGTATATGATATCTCAAATATTAAACTGTTTGCAATATTATATTTATATTTAACGGTTCAAACTATTCTCGAACACATAACGGCAAGCATTGTCTACGACAGACGAATGAAGTGTAAAAACAGACAACGTTCTGTCCCTTCATTTTGTTTGCTTGTCCACACACTTCTACGCAACGCTTTACAACTAACGTGAATCTTGTACTTAGTTACTTTTCTTCTGAAACGAAGAAACGACCTGGTTGTTTTTTTCATGAGAAGGAACACGTCACTCATTTTCATTACTTTTTGTTGAAGTAAAGAGAAAATGTATTTAGTTACTCCTTTTCAGTAACGTGTAAACACGTCTGCTTGTGCATCGTTTTCTAGCGCCGCTTTTATTTCTAAGTACGCCTTTACCAACTAGCTCAAGTTTCTAATGTACTGCATTCTGCCTGTTGTTGACAAACTGTTAAATATGCTGCTGAGAAGTTTTTAATAGTAATCTTTACTTTTCTTGCGTCGTTTTAAAACTAAGAACGATCTGTATGAAGAGTCAGTCAATGTTTTCGAAAATTCCAAGGTTGATAACACGTTAAAATTGCATGCTATGTAGATGTTTTTTGTTGTCATCCAAGCCCATTCACTGTTATTGTTATTAGTAATAGTAGTAATAATAATTTTAGTTTTTAATGGGTTACAACCAAAGGTCAAAATATTTACTTTGGGGTTCTTTTTTTTATTTCTCAAATAATTGTACAATGGAAAAGAAAACAATTCTTTCAGCGAATGATGACTTTAGAAGAATTAATCATAATCTGTGAAAGCTGTCTACATCTTAAAACGAATGTCAGAGAGCCTGAAATCTCCACAACATCTTCTTGATGACAAAATAAATGCAAAATCAACATAAGAATACCACACATGCTGGCAGATTTTAAGAGCTCTAACGATTTTCTCAGTGTATGTACTTTTTCGTGTTTCGTGATTACGATTAACACTATCATTATCATAGCGAAGAGGACCTCAGACCATAGGAAGTCATGACGCCCTTCAATGGCGAGAAGTTATCCAACACAAGTTCAAGGCAGAAACCACCATACTCAATCTATGTGATCAAAGAAATATTAGTGGCACACTTATAAAACACCTTACATAGCTCTTACTGGAAGCCTTAAGCTGCACCATATTATGGTTTGCAGTAAATCACAAAACCTATTTTGTACAAACTTTCGTCTTCCAGCTTCACCTTTGAAGCTTGTGCGCGGTCCAATGTTGCATGCGTTACCGAAGAAAGCAACGAAATAAGTTACTTCTTACCTGCAAAAAAGAAAAAATGAACGCCTTACAGACTTACGTTACCTCAAAATAAAAGTAACGCGTTACAGTTCACGATTACAAGTAACGCCGTTACTTTTGTATTACTATTCATTTAGGAATCAGAACGTTGTGCTGTTTTGACGTTGCAGGTATGCATAAGCGCCATATTTCAAGAAACATTATGTTCATGCAGAAACTTAACATAATTGCCTTATCTTTTTTGCGGTTTTTGATTTTGGAGTGTATGTGAATTCTCTGCATAGAATATCATTTAATCTTATGCGACTTAAATATAAAAATATATATATATTGAAGTATAATATTTTGTGAAGTCTCGCGAAGAAGGTGCAACGAGTAACCTGACCACGTTACCCCTTACTCGAAATAAGTAAAGTAAGTACGTTATCCCATACTGTCTTGAAAAATGCAGTATACGTTAAAACGTAACGCGTTACGGTAACGCCGTTACTACTAACCCGTTACTATCAACGCTGGGGTTGACATAAATGTATTCATCTTTGAAACCGCGCGTTACATTGCGCTCTTCAAAAATAGTCTGAAACAAATGAGCATCATTACTCCTTATGTATCTCTCGACCGACTGCCATTCATCGTTCTCTTTGTGTATTACCTTGTGGCTCTATCCCCCGCCGCTCCGATCTTTTTACGAATAGTTCCAAAGTCAAGGCATGAACGTTCTCCGTAAGAACATTAACTTAGTTTGTATCCTGTAGAGAAGCCCTAACGATTCCATCCGAATGTACTAGCGACCTTTTGTAGATCGTATGCAAAATTATCTTTGCTTTGTAGAGAAACCTCGTGTCTACACTTCGAGCTCGGACTGAGTATACGCTGCCGCAGGGCCCTCAATCAGCTGTGCACGATTTACAAAAAGAACGTAATATTCCGTCTCGCGTGTCATACCGGCATTGCTCGCTACAAAGGCATTTAGAGCAGAAAGTAACTTGATATTCGTGTCCTTCCTTCCATACCCATAATTAAAGACAGAGGATTTTTCATACATGATTAAATATGGACATATATTTTTCTTTCCGTCGTCATTCTGGCTTTTCTCCCAAACCTTCAAATAATTGCGATGTGTGTATGTTTACACAGCCGGAACTTAGTCAGCCTCAAAGGAGCATCTGGGCCGGCTTGCTAGAACCAGCGTCTCAGTTGAGACTGGGTGAAAGAAAGCATTGCCAAAGCCAGCGCACGAGCTGAGCGGGACTCAAGCTGCGTCTCAAGACGCTCTGCGCGCCCCAGCCTTTGCAGTGCTTTCTTTCACCCAGTTTCAGCTGAAACGCTGTTCTAGCAAGCCGGCCCAGGTGTCTCAGCTGTAGGTGAGAAATTTAGCCAGTGCAGTACAACCGCTAGCCTGGGGTATTGAACGTGCACCACGCAGTAGCAATACACGACCACACTCCTGTACGATGCTCATCCAGATCGGAACGGGCCGGGGTGGGGATAGACCGGTCTCACCAAGTGTTCCGAGCATGCGCGAAGCCGCCAAAACTTTAGTTCACGGGAGACAAGCGGCAGTGCCCGGGACGTCTCGTCAAGTGCTTTGCTCACGCAGAGCTCCAGCGAGGTTGTCGCAAGTGAAGAAAAACTAAAGTTCCTTCGATACATTGCGGCAGCGGTGGCGTAGCCACACTGGCCGGTGTAAAGCCCCTTGATAAAGGCCTTTTTTACAAGTACCGCCAACCATTGTTGTTGAAACGCGCGAGACACGTGCCGCGAGCGCGTGCTCCGCCGCCATTCGCTTCCAAGGGCCGCTCATTTCAGTGCTGCGCCGCCATTTGCTTCCAAGGGCCGCTCGAGGCATGGGCCTCGTGCGCTCGCGCATTTGACGTTGCTTGCAAGACACGTAAAGACATCGAGGGGCTTTAGGCCGGTGAGATTAAGCTATTGAACCCAGGATACCTGGGTTTCTTCAGTGCGAGCTTTCGCTCCACGTGCTCCAAGCTGGTGTGCGCTAGCCCACTCGGCCGCCGATCCCTTGTTGTCAGTAGGATTCCGTGTTTTCGGTGTACCGATAGACCCCAAACAGTAATCCCCGAGTGGATTTTATCAAAATCGGGGAAAACAGAACTCTCCGAACTGGAATCGTCATCCAATAAGAAAAACCCAAACATCACGGGATAAGGGATCTTTATCTGCAGTTTTATTTAGAGTTTACCCGGAACACAGTCCGCAATTAACTGTCCGCGAGGCTTCTTCTTTTTCGAGGACCACACCCCTTATCTAGTTTTTCTTCTCTTATGGGTTCCGGAACTTTTTTTTTGTATTTTTGTCAGGTGTAGTTCCCTGGGGCTTGGGGTATTCCATGCTCGCGTCCTGTTTTCTGCAGCATAAGCCCCAATAGGTGCTGCCCTTTCGTCCAACAACAAATATTGAGACTAACAAAAAAAAACTAATCTGTGGGAAGAAATAATCTCCCAAATAAAACAACCCCGAATTCGAAAAAGAAGAAAATCCCCAAAACACGAAACCCTACTTATGACGGACATATGCAAACCAATAAGCAGACTTGGACGGTACTCATATCAATTCATCAAATTACTCGTGTTCGATTACTTTTTAAGTAATCCTGTAATCATTTGAATACGTTTATTAGCAAGTGATCACCAGAGTAATCTGATTACCTTTGGGAGTACTAAAAGCACCCGTGACCGTTATTTTGCACACCCCCTCCTCTCTCTCTCTCTCTCTCTTTCTCCAAAGCCCTTTGTTTCTACAAGTTCCCATCCAAGGAGTCCTCAAACCATATGTCTCCGACAGGAGGTTCATCTACCAAAATTGGTGGAGTGATCGGAAGTAGATAATCTAATAAAGAGCAGTACAAAGGCCCGTTTTCGAAAAGGCAGAAAAATCTGAGTAATCTGAAAAGTAACGGTACCTTCTTCAAGCGCCGGTCAATAAGTTTTCTTCTTGAGTAACGAATTATGTAACTTAATCGAATGTGGTTGTTTTTTAACCAAGAGTAATTGTAATTGTAATCGGTTACTTTTTTCGAGTAACGTGAATAAGATGCAAATAAGCAATCGGACATAATTTTCAGATTGTAACTTATGTGCGATAGAAAACTCTCAACGTCCTTATTACTAGGCCGGATATTTTCCGGTGCTTATTTATAAGAGAAAGCGGAGGATGGTTGTTGTTGTTTTTTTGTGTTTGTTTGCTTTTGAAATATGGGTATATTTTGGTCATCCGTTTCGGATGAACGATACAAACAGTGAATATCGGTGCAAAATTTCCCAATAACCTAAGTATTCGAGTCTAGGCAAGAAGGGTTTCGACAGGAACAGTCCTAGCTGGAGCAGACATTTCCAGGAAACGGTGTTTCTAGGTTTTCAACAATTTTGTGTTTTTTTACACCAACGAGTGTTTATCGGTGTATTTTGATTTTAATTGAAATTATATTTTTCTTACCTATGAATGTTTCTCGGTGTTTTTTGGTTAAAATTCGAAAGTCCACGGCATACTTATTATACATGTGACAGCTTCATTGCACAATGTTCGCCAAAAGTGTAATGATTAAAGCTATCATTTCACTCCTTTGACATATGAGAATCGTGTCAGTTTAACACCTGAGACTGTGGTGCAGAAAAGAAAAAAACTTTTAGCCGAAGGAACAGACACACTGTCTTAGGTGTTACACGGCATGATTAGTTACCACCAGCTCGCCTGCGCACTTACAGTATCTTCACTAATATGAGTAAAATCTCTATAAGCCACGTGATTGGACAGCAGGACTGTCTGTCCTCGTTTCACCTTCTGTTGAGCAGCCTTCCTTTCTCGCAGTTTCTCGGAAAGAAAGGATATCAGGGCGAGGACGGCATGGCAGTTGAAAAACACTTGTTTACATCACGTCTTTGTCATTTTGCTTTGGCTTTGGGCGATTCCAATCAATGTGTTTTATCACTGGTCATAGTCAAAGAAACCCTTTGAACAGATGCATTCAGACCCCAGACCAAGGCAATTTCTCACATTGCACAAACGCGTTCTCGAAACGCGAGTTAGAAGTTACACGTATTCTTTTCAAGCCATTGTTGGATCTCCGCTGTGGCGTGCCAGATGGCCGTCGTTGGTTTGCCACGTAAAACCTCCAAATGGGAAAACCAGCACCATGGGTCTGCATCGATTCATGCGCAAAGGCCTCGGCGGAGTACCGGGTATTGTTATGGAAGGCATTGGAACGGTCATGGCAGAAATTCTCTACTTAAAAAATAATTGTCATCATAGATTAAAAAGAAAGTAAAAAAGCAGGCGAGCTGGTCAATGGCTACGTTTACATGAATGCGATTGTAGCGCATCGAATTGAGCAGGGACCAATCACACGCAGCCTGTCTTCCTACTTTTTTGTCTTCTACCCATCTGCTACCAATCAAAATAGTCAAATCTCGATTCGATGCGCAACGGTCGCATCCATGTAAACGCAGCCAATAACTTCTATATTTCCAACTCTTAGGGGTAAAAAAACGAACACATACAGACACCGTCTCAACTTTGTTAAAACGATGTGTTTGTATTTCCCTTTCCTTTTATTGCCTTTTCTTGGGTTAAAACATAAATGTCAAAGCAGGTTTCTTTTTTCTTTTTTTTTTTTGTCAGACACATTATTTAGGAAAACAGTTCAAACCTTGGGGCAGTTTCATATCTAGCCTTTGTGACTTTGTGGGCGCCTTTTCGAGTGCATATTGTACAAGACGTTACTGCTTTTCATGGGTGCAATTTTTAGCGAAAACGTAAAAAGTTAATTGAAAAAGCCTTCATAAATTGACGCGAGTCCTTTAGGTAAACCTACGTAACTCGTTCACTGAACTCTTCCTTCGTTTCGTGAAAAAACAAAATGCGTCTTTGCGCGCTCCACGCCTTTCACGACAAATCGAGCGCGCCGGCATTATTGAAGCTCTGGATTGTCTCTTAAAAGATGCCCTAAATAGGTGCAAACCGGTTCCTCCTCGTATTATTTTAACCGTGACAAAAGAAGAACCCGAATCAGCCGAACGAAATCAAGCACCACGCCCCCAATATTACCTAAAAACCCAGACCTGCGCCTTGCCCCCCCCCCCCCGCCCCAACCCCCAAACGTGATCACTAAATGGATGGATAAATGAGGCTGAACCCTTTGAATCGGGCGGCAATTTGCGCCACCTAGCCAGTTATTTTTTCTTTACATTTATTTAAAATAGAGTAATATATCTAGAGATATACTCTATAGAGAGATATATAACACTGTTGGATCCACGTAGCGCCGCCTAGCGGCCTAGCTCGAGTCAGCATCGCCGGCAGCGCGTCTTGCAGCCTCTCACAACGAGCGCGACGCTGAGCACACGGCTCGCCGAACTTTAGCGTATTTGCCGCTCGCGGCGGGTCGAAGATCTACCAACGATGACGTCATTCACGGGTCTTGTCTTCTATGTGGTGTCGACGCCACTCGCGATGCCAGTACGACGCGCCCCCATTCCGAAACGAGAGGATGCGTGCCACTCTCCGCACGCACACATCACGTGATCACTCCATACGTCGGCGAGAAAACGTCGGTGAAGAGCAGCGACACCGTCCTGGAGACAAAGAACTCGGAGGGGGACACAATAGCCTCCTGACGACAAGCGGGCAGCTATTAAGTGAGACCGAGAAAACACGGTTTCTCCGCAGGAGCTAGCCGCGGCGGCACCGCGTCGCAAAGTCCAGTGTGCCGTGGCCTCTATATACAATGACGCGGATTCAGAAGAGGGACGTGCGATGTCGTCCCCCCTTATTTTGTTTAGCGACAGAAACTCGTTGGAAATTGCATGAACGAGGTACGTGAAGTGCGTGCGTTATGCGGCTAGCAGAGTGTTACGTAAAGCCCGTTGCCTTTGGTTTGCGACTATATTTAAACTTTACGCCGTTTACGTGGTCATTGTGCAGCGAAAACGATTATTCCTCTTAAACGCTTTGTTTCAGTGACGATTTTCTTTTTCTTTTACTTTTCTTGGTGAGTGTTGAGTACTTTGACAATGGAGCCGCAGTTAGGGGTGTTGATAAACCTGAGAGAATGGAGTTGCTAAAAATAAAGTGGGAGTGTTGACAGCTACGCGCGCGTCCCACTATCAGCGCGTTGGCTTACGGGCTCGTAGACTTTTGTTTTCAGCTTGTTTATAGTTATTTTTCTTGATGACCTTTGCTCGATATCGTTGTGTCATTTGCTTGTGTAAAGCGTCTTTTATTCCCGTCTTGAACTATTTCTGTAAGAGGGCTGCATCGACTATACGTTGCAAAAGTCACCTGCTTTTAAAAGATAACATTTCTGCTCCAGTGGCGATGAAACACTTCGGATCTAGAAATAGCTCATCTGCTATGGAGTGAGAACTTTACTGCATACGGACTGAGTTTATTTTATGATGTGAAATTAAGCCTCATGGATTTCACTTACACTAAAAACTAAAGGATAGAATGCACAACCTATCGGATGTGTGTTCAAGGACCATTCCAGTTTTTAGTTTTTGGATGGTTATTGATGATATGACAAAGATTGATTTTTAGTGCGAGTTATTGTATTCTGTACAATGCCTTTATTTTTACCCATCGTTTCGTTTTATCTTTTAATTCTACTTTCTCCGGCTGCAAGATAGATACCAATGAAGTCTGCCGGTGAAGACCGCCAGGCCATGTAGCCTTACCTGGCATATCACTTCTTTCTTTATTTTTCATCTGCGATATTATTCCTAAAATTCCGTCCCTGCTATGGATACTTCCAGTTTTCTTCTATTTTTGAGCTTTTCACTCAATCTAAAAGACTAATGATTTTGCGCTTGCTTTTGCCCCATAATACTTCATTATATCTCCATAGGCCGGGTCAACTATCGCCCGATCAATCTTTAATCGGATATGATCGACTGATTGTATTTCATTTGTGTCGCATGTATAATCTTTCCCGGTGCCCCTTTAAAGTTTCATTCCGGATTGCAACATCTTTATAAAAAGTAGCCGCAGTCAAGGTAGCCAAGACCTGCTGTGTCAGTAAGCAGTAAACACGCCAACAAGGAAACCTTCTCTTCCACACCTCGTTGGAAAAACAATTTCACGGTATTCTGCAGACCTTTGAGAGTTCCTGTACGTCGCATGAATTACTACCTGTTGTCGATTATTAGGCATAACCGCTTAATTCAATTCTAGTATTAGATCACCTCGTGAATGACGTATAGAATTCATAGCCTCATTCTATCCTGAGATTGCGACTGACACCAATGGGCATGAGGTTCAATGATATCACACCCAATGACCAGTCGCTCCGAACATCTCAGCCGGGTAACGTATAATAAACAGGAGCACGCTTCCAAACACCCACTGCTTCTCTATTGTTACCGCACCGACCTCAACCCTCCGCACGCCATTCACGGTCGACAGTAGCAATCACGCCGTACCCTAAAAAAGAATCTCGCAGTTACACGGCGTCAAGAACAACACCACGTACTTTAAACTGCCCCCAAAGCACAGTCTTCGATGGACAACAGCAGTCAAACCGGCAACCGAAAATAAAAGGCCAAATAGAACTGGCTTTCCGAATTACGCACATACACAATCTTTCGAAAGAACCTCTGGTCAAGCGGCGTCCGCAAACAAGGCCATGAGCGGCGCAAGCGGTAAACAAACGAAACAACAGAGCTACACGAGCGCACGCGCACGCCAAACACAAAAGCGCGAACGGAGCCGAAGATTCCCGCTCTAAAAAAAGACGTCTTCGCAGCCCTTTTTCTTTTTTTCTCGCCCAACAGCCTCGTAACATTTCACGCGCTCTCGCGGCGCCCATGTCAGAGCACGTTCTCCAAGTATACAGGGGCAGTCCGCCTCACATGGGCCGTGTTCACGTCGTCACGTACCATTGTACGCTGCAACTGGCCGATGCCATTGCAGGCTCGCTTCTTTTGGTTCAACGTAGCTCCAGAAAGGGTTTTCTTAAAGTTGACAAGCTTAGTGGGCCTCCGTAATTGCTGCTTGTTTCCAGAGGACGGGGGTGGGGGTTGACCCCAAGGACCCTTCAGTCCACGCGCGAGTGGCGAGGACATTGGTAGAAGCCGCGGCACTGGTGATTACACGTGGACGCGGGTGGACTGAGGGGAAAAACCCAAAGCAAAAGCTCATCGTCTCTGGTTTGTCCTACGGCGATGTGTCCTGGTTGTTTGCGGAGCTTCCCGGTGGCTGGCGTCCTGCTGCTGTGGTTGTTTTTGGCGGTTCGTTGGAGTTGTTTTTACCTTGTAATGGACACAAAGCTGTTCTTCCTTTGTTCCGTTCTAATAGTCCTTCGTCGATTGTCATTGGGCACTGGCGTTTGTTGCCCCCTCTTGTGGTTATCAGGAGCGTGAAAAGAATTTTAACGATGCGGCTGGGCTTCCTCGCTCAAGGTCGAAGATGCGCGGACCATGTCCAATGAATGAGATGCGCTTTGCGTCTTTGGTTACTCTGTGTGTGTGCGTTCTGTTCGGGCAGAAGAAATAGCGGGGACGATGTTAACGTTTGTCTTTTCGCTGAATGTCTACGTACTTCCATCTGTGTCTGCGATGGAGGACCTGTTCACCGGAGGAGGCTGTCGGAGACTAAACTTGCGGAAGTCACTTTGCGGGCCGTGACATTAGAGAGTTTTAAGGGACCGTTTTTGCGCATCCGACATGGTACGATAGGCCCTCCGGTATGAACTGCGCATGTGCGAGTCTTCTGCGGTAGCGCATGTGCAGTTCGTACCGGAGGGACCATCGTATACCATATCGGATGTACAAACACGCTTCCCTGAAACTTCTTATTAAAGACGCTGATGGTACCAGAGACGTTATGTGAACTTGAGTAATTGTCGCATGCGCTTCTGTCTGAGGTACAAACACGTGAAACAAGGCATTTATTACACGAGGAGTAACAAGTTGCACTAGAGGCTGATCTCACACCTAGGAACACCTCGGGAGGTCATTGGTGAATACGGTGAATGATTTACTGTCATTTCTTCCATTTACATACTACGTTTAAAACGCTCCCTCGCGTGAGCTGACTGCGTGTTCCGATCCTACCAGACAGCAACAATTGAAACGTTTTGACAGAACCGAAAGCGACTTTCGATCTCGAACGAGCGAATATTATTAACGATGCGACGGGTGCCATCCCGTCGCGACGCGCCCACGATCGCTCCGCGGGTGCCGCCGCGGGAATTCCAGACACCCTTCGAAGTCGTTCGTTTGGATTACACCGAACCGACGACGTTGTCCGCACCACAGAACCGACACATGTTGGGTTCTACCTCCACAAACTGTCGCAGTTGACCGTCGTGCTCCTCGTATTCCAGCCACCGTCCCCGGTGTCCCGTCGCTGCTCACAACAAAAACCTTCCCTGTCCAACGACGAAAAATGAACAGCAGGCAGCGAAGCGAGGCGAAGTGACTGACCGAGCAAATCTTTGCTGACTCTGCTGCTGCACAGCAGGCAGCCGGCAAGGTAGGCTTCGCTCATCGCGCTGCCTCGAGGCACAGCGCTCGAGGATCGCGCCGCTTGCTTGGGAGGGACCGCCCAATGGAATGTGGTTCCTCGGCCGCCACCGAACGCTCGCGCCGGCACCGACCAAATTTCGCGGACGGGATTTATGAGCTTGCCATAGGGTTCCCCAACTCTCTCGCCCTTTTTCTCCCACACCCCTTTCTTTCCTGTGTGTGTGTGTGTGTGTAGTCGTGCGTGCGTCCGTTTAATCGTGGTCGCTTTGCCGCAATGGGATTCCGCCGCCAGGCTCATTTGAATGCCTGGAAATCGGCGACGCAATTGAGCTGCGAGCGGACGGTCCGCATACCGGCGTGCAGTTAAAGAAAGAGCGCGCGGTGAACACGAATTATGCGAAGAAGGCTGGTCGACTACCGAGAGCACGTCTTTTTGGGAGGTCAAGGACGCGGGCTTCGGGGAATGGGAAGGGTACTGACCCCTAATTACACGTCGTGGGTAATTTTTTTTTTGGAGTGAGAGGGTTGGCTGGAGTTTGTGAAGGGCGCCACAAAAAGTATACCGGGGGAACGGGTTCTAAGTCCAAGATGGATTCCCCACCTGTTTTGTTCCTGCAGATATCCCACACTCAAATTTAATTTATTTTTGTTTGTCTTTTTTGCTGAGATGGCTGGGTTACATAATGGGTTTAGGCATCGGCGTTCCTTCAGATATCATCTTTTTTATGATTTTTGATGCAGTCAATATATGTATATACTCTCCATCTGATATGTACCGCTAAAAATGGTCCTCGGGTTCAGGAAAGCAAAAGGACCATTTATCAGTTTTTGAACAGAGTTTTTTTTTTTTACAATTGAAGGCTAGAGTGATTGGTGATTGAAGCGTTTTCAATCGACTTTGTTGCAAACTGAAGATTTTTCATCACTCCGGGTTGTGGCATCTCCTGATATGAAACCCACACCTCGGCAACCTACAACTGCAACACTTGTTTGGACGACTTTCTGTGTCCCCCTTGTGGTAGTACCTTTGGTGGTGAGGGTTAATTTAATTTTAAAATATATAAGTAAATAAAGGCAGCTCGTTATTTTTTTCAAATATTTGAAGAATATTCATGTACTAGAAGGAAAAAATATTTTCTTCTAATAAAACAACAAACATTAAAAATAAACATGCGGTTTTCCGTGGAAGGTCCTACCATATTTCCACGTGTATTTACGTCATGATTCCTGCTAACTGTAAGTGTGCGTAAGCAATTTCAGTCTGTAAAAGTTGGGCATTCCATTGCTTGTGAAGATAAACATACATATATCTAACACGAAGTCCAATACACTGGAGTATCTGCATGGTAAACGTGAAGCTGGGCGAAATTCGCAACACAATATAAACCGAATTTGCAGCTGCCAAACAACAACAAACAGACAAAACAAAACAAAACAAAATTTTATTTGCTTTTTAATAGACGTTATTCGTTTATCTGACACCATGCAACTGCTTGTAATCACTTGGGAACAAAGTCTACAGTCCAAAGAGTGAGCACCTGCCTTCCCCTGAAGTAACTTTTTTATTGTGGTCAGTAGAGACTTGCACTTTAAAAAACACGGTGTGGACCAAAATTGTGAATTGAATAACTTCGCGAAAAAACTTTATTTCAGCCCAATATTTGGCTTACGATTTCAGCGATGTTTGTTTGTGTGCTTAGCAAATTTTCAGGCAAATCAGAGACTACGAGGAAAAATTAGAGTACCCCCTTTGAGCAATCACCCTAGATGGCCGCGATAGAACAGTGCCATGATCCACACACTTCGTTCACGTTCAGAAACAAAGAACCCATTATTGCCGGTCCATCGAAACGAGAACACGTAACTTCAACACATCTGCGATGTGTATACATACGAGCGAGTAAAATAATGGTTTTTAAAACCTCGAGGTTTTTTTCCGGCGGTCGGTTTATCGCCCTATGGTAAACAGACCATTCCGTTAAGGACCAGCCATTCCCACGCTCGTTGTGGTCTCGAACGTGACCCGCCTTGTTTTCTTGTTTTTATTTATTTATTTTGTTATTTTTTGAATGCCGCCAGTCTGTCGTGCGTGCTACCACCGACTGTTCCGGGACAGCTGTGGTCGTCCCGCGCCACCTCGGACGAGGACCGCGCCTCACTGCACCCGTGTTCTAACGGCTCGCGCGTTCGACTGACCGACCAGCTCGTTTTGCGCTTCGCAGGTCAGCCGCGCCGTCGAACGCTCCCATTGGCCCCGCATTCGACGGCGTCGTTCGGGCGAGGCGGCCGTGCAAACAGTCCCGACATTCGGGCATCATACTTGCACGTTCTTGCGACGTCGCTGTTACGGGTGCTGGAATACCCGATGTCATCTTTGAGATAGCGACTTACTGCAGAAACTGCAATCAAAAAGGAATCTACAAAAGCAAAATGCAGGCATGTTCTTTTTCGTTTTCTTTTTTATTGTAGACAGATAGATTTATAGGTTCCAGTAACGCGAGACTATGATTAGTCTCGCTCTACGATGAACTATAACCGAAGATATATAGGTATCACCAACTTCAATAATGAGCCATTCAAAAAAAAGCACGCGTATTAGTGCTTCTGCTTCGATACGCACGTCAGAGCACCATAGCACCTGTGGTTTCTAACTGGCTTCTGATTGGAGCTGGTGGTCCGTAGCCTGGGTTGTAGCCCACCTCGCAGCGAGACCGAAAATAGAAGAAAGGGCAACACATCGTTTTAACTACAACATGTGCACGATCTGCGTTAAGTCGAAAACGGGCATTCGCTGACTAGTAACGGCGCGTCGATTGGACGCTTTCGTTTGGGACCGTATTTAGCTGGTGCCGCTCGAATCAGAACAGGAGCCGATTGCAAACGTATCCCTAAGGCGCGTACAGAGCTTACGAAGAAACAAAAAGGTTGCCATCGGGGTATCTTCGAGGTCACGGTCCACACGGCTTTCAGGCGTCACGTATTTGTTGGAGAAGAAGAGAAACAGTGTACACTCACCTATTAACCCCGTTTGGCCAGGCGTCTCGTCGTATCGGCATTGTCCGGGCTCATCCTTTCGTAACAAATCGGTCTGCTCGAAACAAATCGAACGATGTCAGCACCTCGGGAATCGGAAAGCCCAATCCCGCGAGTCGCCACTCAACCCCGACGACACATTGCCAGAAACCAGTCACGCGAAACACTTTGAAAATGTCTACACTCTAATTTTCGTTCAAAACCGTTACCTAGCATGCTCTGGTCTGTAGCTCGCGGCGCTCAGAGTCTTCAATCGAGCCTGAATTTACAACCAACAACCAAAACTTTCTTCTTTTCTTTTTTTATCAAAGGGAAGCGGAACGGTGACGGCTGCTTTTTTTTATTATTATTATTATTCGAGAATGCTATTTTCGCGGCTCATAATTTTTTCCACGTTGTATGTTTTGTTGGGTGGATTCATTCAGTGCCGGATGTTCATGGACTTTGGATGGTTTAGACGCCCCAAACAAAGCAAACCGGAGTAGCATAAGAGACGTAGAGCAGAAGAATTACGTTTCCGCCGTCGGAGCGCACGCAACCCCCAATTCAGCGGATTGTGACGAAAGACACACTGCCATCCGACGTGCTACTATTCTCAGATCCGAAGAGGCCACGGTCGTTACCTCGGACAGCTCGTATTTATTACATCGGTGTGAAAGAAAACGCCCGTGTTAGACAATCGCAGAAGTTCCTCGCGTTGGCGCCAGCAGAGATTGACGCAAATGGGAGGCTGGGCGTGTGCGCCGAATACCTTTGCATTGTGTCAGCTGAACAATGAAACACTTTATACTCTTGTGGAGTCCCCGAATGTAAAGGAATCGTTATTTATCATTTTGACAGACAATGAGTTTCGTTCAGGCCGTCTCTTACTTCCATACATCGAGTTCCCCAATCCGCTGGCGCCAGAGGAAGTGTTACGGGACGCGGACACGCAAACGGCAGACTGAGTTGTGCCGTCGAATGATTTCTTCATTTGACACTGATGCATGATAAGAAATGAAATATTTACCATGTACGAACGCCTCCGTAAAGTTTGGGAAGTCATTAATACTGCGATACCGGTCACGTGCATAACTGCACAAAAGTGCGGCGTTGATTCGACCGTCTATCACTCCCACTGGTGTCCATGGAGTGCACTAGTGAGGACATGCACGGTTTGCCTTACAGATGATATCTTTGCGAGACATCTGGTGCTTATTGAAGTCGATATGGCGTTCAGATCTAACAGACTTCATGGTGGGCTGCAGGGAAATGTCCTCTCAGCAGCGTCCTCTCTTGCTAATCAAATTGAACAAGATCGGGTTTTGTCAGTTTATATTCAAACGCCTTGGTTTCGAGTCTTCAATTGGGCCCCCAAGGTGATGACGTTGTTCGCCAGTTGTTCTAGTGGCATTCGGCGTCAAGCACGGGAGCAACTCCAAAAGTGACGTAACAACATTTACGCTATACAGTACTGGATTTCACCTTACGGTGAACCGCAGAGAACGCTGCGAGCCATCAAAACCAATCTAATGTCGTGTTAATATCACGTGACCTTCGGGTCACATGACGCGCGCACGTAGTCACGTGATCAAAGTTCACAGCGCTGGATTGGCTGGGATAGCTCGTAGCATCCGCTGCGACCTATCGTAAGGTGGAACTAAGTATAGAACCTTTTGTCAAATCAACTAAAGGGGAATTTTCGAACGTGTGTGCATACGCGGCTCAAAATGTCTGTATGTCGTCGACCCATGCGAGTATACAGTTTTAAGTGGCGTTTTCTGCATTTGAAAAGTCCTCTTCTAACTAATAGGGATTAGTGATGGAAGAACTTCGAGTACATTTCTGGAGGCATTGACGACCATTGATGGCTTTCCTCGAGATGATCTAGTTCAAAACGACTGTTATACGTAGAAATAAGCTCCAACTACGCGGACGGCACAACCCCACTTCGTTTTTCAGCTGCCCCTTGGGTGTAGTATTCATCGAACATGTTGCCTCTGACTCCGCTCGCTTCTTCAGTTGTGGAAGGGCTTCTATAATAGCCGCCGGTCAGAAGTGTCAGGCGCGGCGAAGACTGGCGCCAGGAAGGGAGCGAGGAAAGGAACCGGCACGTAATTGGGAGCGTCATGCTCGGGGAACCGTACCCGCGTTTTTAACCCCAAATCGGAACGAAGCTCTTGTTGGCTGCTTTGGTAGCGGCGCCGTCAGACGCTCTTCTTCTTGCTCTCGTTTCTCCGACACCGAACAGAACTGGCGCCAAATAGCGCACTATCCTCACTTCTGAGGGCAGCAAATACGGCCACTATAGGCGGTATCCACTTGCGGCCATAGTTGAGTTTATTGCTGCTAAGTGCGAGCGTACTATCTATACTTCCACAGCGCTTCCACAGCTCGCAACACTGCGCCGAAATTTTGGACCCAGTGAGCACCAGAGATACCATACAAATCCACGCGATAGGGAATTAGAGGTGACAACTCCCATAAGACATGTCGTCCTACCGTTATCACCACCTAATTCATAATCGAGTGAACGCAGATTGTCGTTGTAATTGCCTTCTCATCTTTTGGTGCACCAGAGCTGGTTATGACGTTGCAGCTGTTTTTTTGCGGTTACATATAACATTTGGGCCCGCTTTAATCATTTTTTGTTGTAATCGGTCGCTGTTAAAGACTTCTGAGTGGCTTCTTCTGGTTTCCGCGATTTCAAACTTGTCAGGTGTTCGAAATTGTGTTGCCTTCAGAGTGGTCCGTCCTCGGTTGTTGCAATTTTCGGCGCGCTCACGCGAGGGTGCCTGTTAGCTATTTTTATCCGCTGCCGATGTCCTTCGCCTCCAATCCTGCTTGAAGCAGACGTCAAGAAAGCTTCCCCTTCTCGTTCATCCATCGCGGCCTAAACGCCCCTACCCGCCTCTCGATGACTCCGCCGAGGAGAACGAACCACCTTCGGGTCACCGCCCGACCTTTCCAGGGGCACTAATATCTACGTTTAATGTCTCTAGGTGCATCAAAAGCGCAGCTTTTACTCAGCAAGAAGGCAGCCGGCACCGAAGCTAGTGCACCAAAGCGTCAGATCGCCATCCGAGCACCATCGGAACGAAAGCGGAGGCGAGGCACTCAAGAAACATTGCGCGCCGCTAGAAAAGATGCCGAAGCAGTAGAGCGCCCTTCGTGATTTGATGGAGACGTGCCAAACGTCGTCTAGCACCAAACAAGCTCCCTACAGAAAAACACAAAAAAACGCGGTGACGGGAAGCCGTCAGCGGCGGCGGGTGCAGCTTCGATCGGCGTGAATGAAGCGGCGTCAAGTCCGAAACGGGCGCACGTCATCCGGTACAGTTTTAAAGGTGGCTATAGCCCCGCGATCCCACGCATCTCGTTGCTAACGGACACGCGGCAATGGCTGTTTCAGTAAAATCCCGCCACACTTTTATTTTTTTATTTCATTCTTCCTATTGAGAAGTAGGATGTCAAGGCCTTGGGGAAAGTAATCTCCGCGTGTCAGAGTGCGGCACCTTGGAACATTTTTTTAATCTATACACCAACACGCGGTCGTGACGTTACGCCGCCGAGGTGACGCTGTTGTCGGCGCGGCGCATGCGCAAAGGCTTCAACTTCGCACGAATCAGGTTGTTGCGCACGCGCAGTGCCCACACCGGGTGTGGGCAGACGCCGACTTGTTTGTAAACAGTGTGTCAGACTAATGGTCATCGACAACTCGCAAAACGCAGCGCGTGGCGTATCCTGAGCATATCATTATCCCTCCGTGGCCAATCAGCTCGCGGCATCAACCGATAAGAGCGTCCAAGGACCAATCACGTAGCGGTAACAAAATAAGCTACGCCCTCACGTTTCTCATGCCGGCAGTGACTATGATAGTCTGAAGAAACTGCGTATCAGTTTAAAAAACAACGCTGCGTTGCCATTTCGGGCACGATTTCACTTCTGAGTTGGACCCCTAGTGGTTATTTTGTTTCCAAGTACAAAATATCACGGGGCATGTTCATTATCTTAAGTGCCTCCAAAGAGATAATAATGGAAAACATGCTCATGAATGAATTATACCTATCGAATGGAATAAACGTTACGAAGCTGCCAAAAGACGAAATTCCGGCAGTGCCAAAGATTGTGTCTTTCGGCGGCTTTGTAACATCTCTGCCATTCGATCAGTACGGTTCATTCATCCGCGTATTTTCGCTTATTTCCCAGTATACAAGACACATAGAAAGCCGCGATGAAGCCTTTCTGTTCCAAACTTATTAGGGTGGGTTTCTAACTATTTACGGTTTACTTCACATCATACAATCTGACCGCTCCGAGGGAAACACCAGGAAGAGATTAATGGAGTTGCGTTATTCCCTCCACTATATGAAAAAGATTGATAGAGCTCTTTCATTTTAGAACCGTTTTTGCGGAAGTTTTCCGTGGCTGATAAAAGGCCCCTTCTCTGAGAAACGGTCGTGCGCAGCAAATGCTAAATTCTACGCCTCGGTGTAAAAAAAAAAAAATAGGTGAAGTTTTGCATGCAGGTACGAACCTCGTCCACAGCAACAAGAAAAAAAAACTGTTTTCTTTTTAACGATCAAACGCGAATACAAAATAGCCCAAACCTGCTCCTCATCAGACAACTCTTGATTACCGAGGCTGGACTGATAGTTAAAACTTTTGTTTTTCACCTGTCCTCGAAGAGAAATGACTACCGAAGTGGTCACGCAATGCTCCGCCGAAGACGATACAAAAATTTAAAAAAAATGAAGCCGACGGCACCACCAACGGAAAGGAGCTGAGGCGTCACCGGCCACATATTCGAGACCGTAATCGCCCGCTGCCTTCTTGTGCTCGCGCCCAACCACTCTTAGAAGAGTGGTGGTGAAGGCAATTACTTAAGATGCGGGCACCGGAAGAAGGTACAAGAAAAAGCTACGGGAAGGGAGGTGGACTAAAATGTTAGGCAGTCACGTGGCCGTCACGAAGTTGCTCTTTTATAGTTGTGTAGGGTCGAGAAGAGATGGAGAGCGCGGAAAGAATGCCCTGATCAGTTTCCTGATGAAGCGAGTTCTCGTGCTTGCGCCCGCCCTCAGCGATGCGGCATCGGCGATGTCGTCAACCTCGCAGCGGCAGGGGCTGTGCGGTTTCCACGGTCAGGATCACACTTGTACGTAAAGCGTACGTCACAAGTAATGCGTTACTTCTATCTAGCTACAAAGTAACGACTTAGTTACTTTTCAAGGAGAAGGAACGAACAACGTATTTACGTTGCTTCTGGTTACTTCTGGAGAAGAACAACGTGTACGACACAACTTACCCTATTCAGTTTACTCCCAAGTTCGCTCCTGTGTCGTTCGCGGCAAAAAAGCGGCAGCAAAAAAATGCCCATGAGTGCGCTAAAAAGCTAGGTATTATTAACGACACGAAATATTAGAAGGCGGCTACTGCTTCAGAAAAGAACACATCCATACTAGCGAGACAATAACTCGTTAATGTTTTAGCACAATAACGAGGGAAGTGCTGTGTTAATTTTTGAGCGAGTAACGGTAGGGAGTTACTTTTTTTTTCAGTAACGTGTACATGTCTGGTTAGGACGCGTTAAACACGATGTTAGTATACGATCTATGACGCATCACGTTCAAGCCCTTACATTGTGCGTCAAAATTGTTGGCAGAAGACAAAGGGCAAGGCTGCCCTCTGACCTCTCTTCCGGAAGGCAACCCTCATCCCTTACCCAAAGGACCTTCCACATGGGAAAGCGCAAGTTTGCGCCAGATTTATAGAGAAGCAACAATTGCACCTGCCTCTGTCGCCCAGTGCTTGGATGAACGAAGAAACGGCATAGGGTCTCGCTGCTCAGAAAGCAGGCCTGAAAGTGTCAGCCATCCGCTCTAGAAGTGTTAGGCCCTAGTGTGACCCAGGAAGCGGAATCGCTCTGCCATTCAAACACTCAATATCCAATCGTGAAGGGTGAATACTCTCGACAGGACCCTGCCCCCCTCTCTCTCCATACATTCTCTTTCTCTCTCTCTATCTCTCTACTCCCTGTCACACACACACACACACACGACACACACACACACACACACACACACACACACACACACACACACACACACACACACGCACGCACGCACGCACGCACGCACGCACGCACGCACTCACGCACGCACGCACGCACCGAAAGCAAGCACTAGACCCGCTCTTTCAATAGTTCCAGTTGGCAAAGGTTTGGGACTCTTCCTAGTCCCAGATCCCAGTTCCTAAAGTTTTCAACAGGAAAATCCAGTAAACTTAAATGTTTGGTTTGTTTCTTAGAGTTGACTAGACAATTTTATCAAATAATGCCAACTTAAAGGATTGCAAATGCTTAAGCATGTTTTGTAAGTTCTTAAAATATTACTTTGTAGAGAACCTTGAAAATGCCTGAGAAAGGCCGCCGATACCCTGCTTTGCATGAGATAAGGGTAATAGCGCAGGCAGTCTGGTGAACGGTCTTACTTTGGCAGCTGTGTTTTGAGACATCGTTGTGTTGTTCTTTTTCTTTTTCTTGTGTTGTTTTACCATTGCCCCGGTGTTTTATCAATATGTATGAGAGTTGTTTTGTCTGACGTACTGAGACGCTCATTCTTTGTTGTTTCCTTCTTGTTTATTTATGAATAATGTTCAACGCCATGAAATGTCAAGAATCATCTTGCTTTCGATAAGAACACCGCTTTGGAGGAAGGGAGGAAGGGGAGGGGGCTACTTAAAAAATTGATATCTAACGTAATATGATGTTTAGAGATATGAAATAACATGCCTTTCCAATCATAAAAGGCAACACGTACGACGCCGTCAATGACAATGGACACGTAACTGCCTCCCATCGCCACGCTGCTGCCAAGTGTAAGAAAAGGCATTAGCGACACTCGCTATAATCCCGACTGACGTGCGATGACGGGCACCGTGCCTCCACTCGTGCTCAATTAATCCGATATCAAACCGTCCTGTCCAGTGTGCGTCCTTGGGCATCTTGGAGCGGCCTCTTCGCCCCAGATATACCCGCATCCTCGTGGAAACGACGGCATGCCGCCATAGATGCTTCCTCGTACAAACCGATCGCTCAAGAAAGAACACAGCATCGTGAACCGCGTTCCGTCCTTCTATCGGTGCTGCCGTGTCCGAGGAAGAGCTGTCCGTACGACGAGTGCCCAGAGTTTATTTCGACGGGAATGCATCCAGCAAAGCGATCCGATGTGGTTTCTGCTGAACGGGGTCAGCCACTTTGCAGGAGCGGAGGCCATGGACTCTCCGTGTGTCGGTTGGAGAGCGTGAACGAAGTATAGCTGGGTGCGCTATCATCCTCGGCTTTCTTTGCCGGGAAGCGCTGTCGATGTGAGATACCTGGATTCATCAACGCGCTCGCCATAGTCTTGTGTCCAATTCAAATCGATCTTGCGGGATGCGCAGACATGTATCCCGCAGCGATAAAGGAGGGCTTCCTGACGATATCCTAAGGGTCTTCTCGGCTAATTGAAAAACAAAGGGACGGTCTTGTAGGCCCCGGTCGACAAATATACCTGTGAAATATCTAGTCTAGTGAGAATATCCACGTTCGAAACATTACAGAGTTAGGTCATTCAGCAGAACCTCTTTAAGAGATACAAATTCGTCGACGGCCTTTAAAGCCTCACTCTAGCGGTAATGTGACTCGTTTACGTCGTTATAAGTGTATTATTGAACGTGCTCTTCAGACTGTTTCTGCGTTTTCTTTGAGTGATTTGTATCACCGACACTGATTTAAACGCTCCGGAGTTCAGTGGTTGAGTTAACACTGATTGGCGCTTTTCTAGAGGTTTGTCTAAATATTTTTTTGTGCGCAGCATGTAAAAACCATACATTTGAAGTACAAAAAGATTAGGCTCAACAATACGTACACCGCCTTGTTCGAATATTACAGACACATCGTGAAACAAACAGTTACACATATTTAGGTTTTGACACGCTGTCTAACAAGGAGTGAGAGGTGCGTAAACTGCAGTACATTGACCCGAGAAAAACTTAATCCTAAGACTACTCTAGTGAAATAAGTGATTCAGGGTTATTGAGGAAGCCAAACAGTAGCCCGTATTCTCTTCCCAATCGCTTTTAAATTGGCTAACTATCGCGATTCTCTCGCGTAGCCCATAGAGCACGAGTGCGGTCAACGCCCCAAAAAAGACACCCCGAAGTCATTCCTTACCTCTCCCCGCTCTCTAAAAGCGGTAGCTCCAAATTCACACCTCGCGGTAGTCGAGCACAAGGCTGCTGGACCGATTAGACTTAACAACAGCCGAACGTGCCAACGTCGGAGTCAAGCAGTCGATCGTTACAAACCGTCCCTTGTTCCTCGAGAAACGAGAAAACCTAACACCAATACTTTTTCGATCACTCTTTCTCCCATATCCCCGATGTCTGGAACGAACCCGACAAACGCCAGCGTCGCCCCGCAGCGTTTCTGGGATAGGCGAGTTAAGGGAGGCCTCCTCGCGCCACCCTGATGCTTCGAGGAGCGGGTCCCTGAACTGTAGTGTACCACCACAGAAGAAAGCCGTCGGGGGACATCGCTTGCCGTTCAGCGGGGCGCATCGGTCGAGATTTTGTTGCTGTTTTTTGACGGTATATCGAAGACGACAGCTGGCAAGCTGACTACTAAAGAAAGAAAAAAATAGAGAGGAGGTGTATTTGCAGGTAAGCGTGGAAGAGAAAAGGCGGAGGAGGGCTTGGGAGGGAAATGAAGAAACCGCCGTGGGACAAGAGCTCCCTCCCAAGAGATCGTTCGGTTCTCCTCCCGAGGCCGGGCAGGTGTTTTGCTTTCTTTGTGGGAGTCTCGATCTGAGTTTCGCACGGGAGGCCAGGAAACCCCTGGATGCGGGCTCTGCAGAGGAGGGGAGGTGGGCCTTGGGGAGGGAGTGTTTTGAGGGGGCTTTGTTCGACACTCTACGTCCGGTGGTACTGTTCTCTTGTCCGGCGGCCGGAAGCGATTCAGCTCCCTTTCCCCATGGCCTTTTTGTTTCCGACTTTCTCATGCGTTACACTCACTCAGACTCGAATGTAGGTAAGCCAATTTATTTTGGTCATATTTATTTTTGTCGCCTGATTATTTGTGTTTCTTTTGAAATTTTGTAAAGGTTAGCTAGCGACATCCCGACAATAGGTTACTCTGAGTGCCATCGATGTTTCACTTATTGCGTATCGTGTTTTACAACTTCATAAATGCAGTTACAGATAGTAAAATCGAACAAAAAGACGCACAACCTTTTTTTTTTCCTTCAAATGTTCTTAGTAAAAGCGGCAAAGGTATGTTTTTAAAAAGAACAACGATCATAGGAGTGAACATGATACGCTTCCTTGTCACACTTCTTTTTAAGTCTTTTTTTTTTTCAAGACATCCAGGAAGCCCAGGTTGTCATCGTGATCATTTTTACTTAACCAACCTTGAGCTTTTTCTTTTTTTGTTGAATACTTTAGCTATCTCTTGGCATTCCCATTCCTTCTTTTTTTTTTTTGTGCAGGAGGGCTGGACGGGAGAGATTTAATGTGTATTGTGACTTTACAGCTGTTTGAAATTTCTCTAAACGTAGACACGGCTCCGGGCATGGGAAAAGGTGAGATGAATAATAAGGGAAGAAAATAATCTTTCTTATATGTGTGCTCTGATTCTCTGACATGGGAAATTCGCGCAGCTGGCCGACTGAACGGGGAACGCTCGACGAGCTGCAGGTTAAACAGATATCTTAGTGATTAAAAAGCGCGAAAAGACGACGGACACAGAAGAAGAAACAGACACTAGGTGTCTGTGTCTTCTGTGTCCGTCGTCTTGTTGCGCTTTTTAATCATTATGAATCACCAACTTGCCCAACTTTCTACCCTCGTTAGATATCTTAGACACGCTTTTATGCAGCTATGTGCCGTTTTGTTTCATGTTTCTGTCGCCTGCTAACGCCTGCGGCGTAAGATATTATTTGGTTAATGGAGTGATAGTAGAATAACGTTGAGCATATTAGACTTTTGTCAGAACCATATGAGTGTTCAGAAACTCATTTTAAATTTTAGTCACAAAAATAGATCATTTCATGTAACTCGATGGCAGTATTTCTTATATTGCGCTCACGAATCGAACATTTAACTCGCATTCTATAGTCACCGACAACTTAAAAAACGCAGGGCCTGGCGGGTCACGGGCTTCTCATTATGGTTCCGCAGCCAATGAGAGTGCAGTATTAGCCGACAAGAACGACAAAGAGGCAATCACGGTAAAAGAAGCGTGTACATATTAATTAAGCTAGTTCTTGCGTTCGTTGGACTGTCAGTCACTGTGGTCAAATTTTGTTCCGTCAGGTACGGGGCGCGCACTTCATTTATCAGTCTATTCAACTGTTATAAAATAATACCGTTAAAGCAGCGCCGAAAGAAGACAACCACGGGCAATAAACAGGAACTGACAGAACCAAGCGCTGAACCTGCATGCGCTTAATTGGCCCTGTCAGTGCCTGTTCTTCGTCCGTTAACTTTTCGCGCTTTTTATTTATTTTTTCGCAGTATGCTACCGTATTAATTGTCCCAGCTTTCCATAATTTTAAATGGTATAAAAAATAAAGCTTTGCTTCCTTTTATGATTCGAGTGTTGCGCAAGCATGTTTAGTGCCAGCATTTGAGATCGTCAACATCTCGACCCTCCATTCTCGAAGTTTGCTCGCCTGTATGATTATACCCCTCCCCCCCCCCCCCCCCAAATCCTTTTTTTTTTTTTTTTCGAAATCACCTTTACTTGGTATTCATCTTCGCCTTTGCGGTCGGGTTCCCCTGTCCCAGGAAACAAGCGACGTTTTCGCACGCGCAACTCTCATGGGAACTGAACTCAGCCTGTTCTACGAGGCTACAAAAGAGAGACCCCGCTCCCCTTCGGATCGTGCGTGTGGCGCAAACATTAAAGGACGAACTGCCTGTGGATCGATCGAAAACCAGTTGCGTCGACTGAAGTACGGTAGATTGCGGAAGCGCCGCGCCTCTTGCTTCGCCAGAGGATGCCGATAATTCTAGTGGGTGAGAGCACGCTACCGAGGTGTCTGCCGACCGAGGTCGTGAGTTGCGTCTTGGATGATGCTAAACACCGGTCCAGGTAGCAATGGTGCTGAAATGTAAAAAAAAAACTTCACGTGACTTCGAGTATAATGCCCCTATTCTAGGCTCTCGCGTTTAGTAATGATACCGATCGGAACTGTTTCCATTGAATAAGGTCCCTTAGTTAATGCCTGAGTTCTTGTTCGGCGCTCATGTTATGCGATTTGTAGGGAGTCATCGGTGCTACACTATATTGTATTGTAGTAGTGTAGTTTGTTTTATCGTTATACATTGTCCTTCACAGTATTGTCTCGTACGGTATTCTATTGTCGTGGCAAAAAAGAAAACGGCTATCGGGACGTACAAAAGGAAATTTGACCCTTAAAATGTATAGTGCTGAGGAGAATCAAAGCGTTTTAATAATATATCAGTGGCTGACAAACCGATATATCCTAACTCTGAAAAATCAATCAATCAGTGAATCAACATCTTATATATTTTGGTCGTAGGTGGGTCATTTGAATCGTTTCAGAGACATTATTGAATGGAATTTTACAAAGTCGATATAATCATCCCGACGGTTCTTATTTTTAGACAAGTTTAGCTATTGTCTGACTGTCTTTGCGATTAATATCTAAGATCCACAGATACTCAAAACAAATAGACTTTCGTGGGTATAGCTGCAATGCCTGCGTCACATCCTGGTGCTTTAGCAGTAGTCAATATGGCCCTAATGTAACTAACCCCCGTGTTATTAACCTTTTCGAAAGAAAGTAAATATCAGGTCTGTATTTACGTGAATTTTGTTTATGCTTAATTTTATTTCTTAAATCAGCGTGCATGTACCATCGGTATACTATAGTCGCTGACTACCTAGAAAATGCAAGGCGTGACTTATTAGTATATTTTCGCATTATGACGCAGCCTCATGGGTCGCAGAGAGACAATTAGATTCCCGAGTGATGATTACCTTTTTTTTTATTAGTTTTTCGCTGCGAACATTATTTTCTAATATCTTGGCAATCCAGTTTTCTTTATGGTGTTTGCAGACAAGAGTCACATCAAAACGAAGCTTTTTTTTTTTAATGCGTGATGTTACCTGCAAAAAAAGAAGAAAAATTATTTGTGTTCAAATAATGAGGACACGTGAAATGATTGGGTAAATATTTCCTTCGTAAGTTACAAACTTGAATAGATATACATCAAAGCTTAAAATGTAAGTATGAAACGCGTTATAAAAAACCCAATAAATATGAACATAATGTTTGATTAGTGTCTTCGAAAGTGTTTGTGTGTATAGTAAAAAAACACACGATATATTATGTTTCGTGTACAAAATGTATAAACGTGAGAAGACTTGTCACTTAAAACATACCAACGACCTATATTATAGGTTTAAAAGAAAGCGATAAATGAAAGTTTTCGGGGCAATTGTCTTTTCCTCCGAACAAACAAAAAAGTTCAGCAGAAATAACATTCCCAACAACAGAAACCTGCGAACACCAGTCCTCATCTACGTGCAACACAAAAATAAAAAAAAAAACTTTAGAATCGATAGCTTTTTATTTAACCCAAATACCACCCCCGCAGTCGCAAACTCTTTGGAGTACGGTGGCACGTCTTTCATGACTCAAGCGTTCGTCAGTCGTCCAGTCCTGTCGCCAAAGTCTTCGTGCAACCCCTCCCCGACTGGTCGCTCCTCCAACGCTCGTAACTTCGTTTCGCCATATTTATTTATTTTAAATGAACCATTAAGCCACCTTTTGATTGACGCAAGGCACTCCACCCTAGCCTCAAGAGAAGCCGCCATCCACATTTACAAGAAGCCGTCGCAAGAGCCTCCAAAACCATTAAGGCCCTCCAAAACCGGGATTCATTGAAAACTCAAACAAGTGGCCAAAGCCAAAGAATGGGAAGGAAAAGAATCGGAGGTTTCAATGCACCTGACGATGCCGGTGGTATGTCTTCACCGCGAGGTGTCTTCGTGAAGGCCTCAATGCCTGCCACGGAGCCATGGTGTCGGCCACTGCATGCATACTTCGGAAGATGGCTTTGGTGATATAACAATGAAAGCCCTCGAGGTGGGAATGATTCGAGCCGTCCCCTGCTGCTTCTGGCCACCATTAAGGAGGCGCGTCTGTTGACGTAACGCGAAAATGGATTCTCGGTGACAAAAGAAGGAAAAGAAGGGGAAGACGGGCTTGCTGGGAATGGCTACGGCTGCTGTGTTTGTGTGTGTGGGGCAGTACGGGCGCATCTACTCTCCGTGTCATGAATAGACGTCCTTGTGGTTTGGTCCCGTAAGCGAGATGAACTGCCCTAGATCAAGGACGCGGTCTATACGGGTCTGAATGAAAGGCTTGCGTGAGGTGTGCGGGACACAATGCACGTGTATCGGTATCATCGCTACTGTTTGTACGGGCCAAGCCTTTCCGTTTATAGACAATTGTATAAGCTACAATTTATTTATAAAACAAATGCATTTCAACGGAAAAAAAAAACAGCGGAAGGACTATTACAAAATGATTGTTTTTCTTCCAACTTAAAAACAAAAAACTGAATTACTGCACAAAAGTATGCCGACCTGCTGTAAGCGTTGAACACCTATTCCTCAGAGCTGAAGAGCAACAGTTCAGAACGCATCGACTCGGGTTTTTCAAGAAATATAAAAATATAATTTCCCATGCTCTAGTCTGCTAAAATATGGGTCATTAACGCCTCATCTTTCAACGCCAGCAAGTCCGCTGCAACAAAACAACATGTCGATCGTTGTTGTTGTTGTTTTTTCCTTCGTTCCGAAGTGGAGCGCCAGGAAAGTTCACGCGTGTGCCAAGGCTCTAAGGACAAAGCCGTCCAGATTCATCTGAAGGGGCTTCTAGAGACTCAGGGACCTCCAGGCCAATCATCGGGACGTTAGTCGGTTCAAAGTCGCGCGCCCTTCTAATC